>JAHWFO010030585.1:1790258-1846429 GCA_023313115.1 Rhysida immarginata | reverse complement strand
TACCAAGGCTCATACTAATTCAGGATTCGTTATTACTTACGGAAAATACTGTATAGATATTCACTGGCATTGTTACATAATACAATTAACTGAGGCAACATTAGTAAGCATAATCAATCCATTTCAATGTTTACTATTCCAGCAAAAGTAAATAGGTTCGGTGCATGACACAACTACATGAGCTATTGTTTATATTCGTGCATTGTATGTGATAGATAGTGAAAGAACCTAATTGGGAGCCGATATAACGCGGTTACGTACAAAAGATTTTTTTTATGTACCCCCGAATTCATTTTATAGCGGAAAATTTATAAAATCTATATAATTGGCTTCCTACGTTATATCGGATCCCGATCGTTTTGACAATAACATGTAAATATTTGATAAGAAGAACTGTCACGTATTTACCCGGTCCGAAGCAATCGACTGATGCCTATGAATTCGAGAATGATGATGCTGTTGCTGCTGCTGCTGCTGCTGATGGAGAGTGTGGTTGCGGTTTCGCGGTTGTTGGCTTTGCGGTCCGTCGTAATCGTCACCGGAGTTGAGCTCGGTGCAGCTGCCGTAGTCCAACCTGTGCAGCGCAACCGTGCTCACCCACGGCTGTCGACTGTTATTTCGCTGAGACTGTTGCGTCTGCTGCCTTATGCAGGGACCTGTTTCACTCGAACCGGCGGCACAGGACGGCAACAGGCACCAATTCTGCCAGTAAGGAGGGACCGAGAGTCGGGTGTGAAGCGGCGAGCCGACGGCACGCTCCGGTGGGAACATGGACACGGCGAACCACATCCTCGGGACGATAAAAATCGTTCAAATGTAAAAAAGCAAAATAGACTCTAAAAAAGCACACATTCAAGATTCCATATCCCGTCACTGCGAAGAAGAAGAAGACGAAGAAACAACAAAGAGCTGGACTATCCGTGATTCATCTTCTGTCCCGAGACACAACATCAGTCGGACGGAGGTCATCGTCGAAGGAAAACCACCTCAACACCACAGCTATCTCGTCCTGCACAAGGGAATCATCGTCCGTGGCCCACACAGAGCTCAGCAACAACTGAACTAAAACCCAACTCTCTCTCTCTCTCTCTCTCTCTCTCTCTCTCTCTCTCTCTCTCTCCCTCTCTCCTCTACCACGTGTTCTATTAAACACTTCCTGAGAAGCGGTCGCTAGCCTCTCTACGCCAGTCAATTATGTTGCCGTATATCGCCACAGCAGAGAACTGGTTTAATGAAAACGACTTCATTATTATTATCATGATCAAGAGTCAATTCACTGAACAAGACGACAAGAAATATTTTTTAAAAACTCGTTTTTTTCATTAAAAAATAAAATAAAAATTATTAAAAAATTCACCAATACCTCATTATATTGATTTGTCTGTTTTAAAAGTCGATGCGTATAAAAACTAATTAAGGGCAACAAGAAGCTTAAAAAAAACGATTGCGGAAAAGTTGAAGTGGGAAAAAGTTAGTTTTTAACTAATCTAATTATTAATGCTAAAAAATATTAGCTCATTGCAATCTTGAGTGTAGTTGTAAACAAATTTGCATCATTAATAAACCCAGTTTATTAGCTTTTGTATATATAAATTCAATTCAATTACAACATTCTCTCAGATTATTCTGTAAATCTCTATCTGCTCCATACAGCTTCGATTTAACGAGTTTTTTTTTCCACAACAACAACAACAACGACATAAAAATTCTCCTCCTAAAACCCAACCTGAAACCGAAGCCTCAAATGAGTAACTTTCAAGAGTGACTCTTCGGAGGAGGAGGTTCCGTGACAAGGAGGTTGGCAACGTCACGGGCCAGTAGACAATCGGCCTGGGTGCGGACAGACAATGGACTGGTCCGAATAAGAAAAGAAGAAAAAACTATTGCTTCCATTATCTGAGCCGGGAATCTCCCTTCTCCTCCAACCCACTACGCCAGTGGCTCCGAATGTTGCACGTCCATTCACCTTCGAGGAGCCGTTCCTTCCTTTCGACGCCCCCTCACTTATGGAGTGGTCTCGGCTAGTCGCTTTCGTTTTGTCTTTCTCTCTCTCTTTATCTACATCCCCTTCCCAATCCCTACCCCCCCCTCTTTCAAACCTCTCTGTCGACTTCTGAAAAAGGAAAAGACCTGCGACTCGAGCGTGAGGCCAATTAAAACGAAAATCCATTGGCTGTGTCAAATAAGCGAACGACGACGCGACGACACGAAACACTCGAGTTGTTGTCCTCACTTTATAATGTTTACATTAAATATAATATCTAAATTACTCATAAAAATTATTTCTAAAGGTCATTTATATTATAAACATCGTCAAAAAATACATAATAAAAATTTTAAATATTTCGCTCACATTTGCTATATCTGGTTTCTTTAAAAAATATGAAAAAGACAAATCTTCATGTCCTATATATTAAATAGATTATCAATAAGAAGCTTTTTTTTTTAGCTCAATACCTCAGTTAATAAACCTAAGACTATGTCAAAAGGCCTTGAAAAAGACACACCTGCCACAAATTTCATATCGACGATATATTTAGTTCAATAATAATCGAGTTATTTCTCAAGTATTAGAACTCAATACATAATTTTATTTATAATCAAAATAAATATGACAAGCGAATGTTTAAATTATTTTTGCATTTGAATACCTTTTCCACACAATAATGCTAACATTATCGACATGAACTGACACTGAATGCCACTGAAGACCGAATTATGAACAGATATTATAAAGTGACATAAAAGCTATTTTTGAGCAGAGTCTTTTAATTTAAAATACTATATCATAATAAAATAAATGAGGATGTAGATTTATTTAAAGCTTTAACAGCTTTAACAGGACAGGATCTTCGAAATGTAGATTCCTGGCTCAAGAATAAAAATCTCATTTGTGGAATTGTGGTTTCTCTTCTTATTTTGTATGTTTCAATTATGTATGTCATACATATCCATATGCTGATAAAAAGGAATTATTTCAATGTTTCAATACTATAAAATAGAACGCATAAAAATATAGTAGAACCTCGATAAATCGAATTCCTCCCTAATTCGAAGTGAAATTTTGGACTCTCGTTATAACGAACACCTAGGGACCAAATAAATAGTTCGCTATAATGAAAATTCATTATAACCGGGATAAAAAGAAAGTAAAATCGTTCAAAAGAACTATTTATTTCCAAAATTTAACAATATTTAGAGTTTTGCAAGCATTTGTTGCAATATGCGCTTCGATGTCATTAATTTTACCTAAAATAGAATTTTTCGGGAACATTCTGCTTCGATTGAAAGTAAATTTTAAATTTGAAATTTCTGACAAAGCTTGCATATTAGAAACAACAGTAAATGACACTTCATTTTCATCATCAAGATTTAAGTTTTGAGGCTGCATCACTTTTTCCAAAAGATCTGTTGATTGTAGGAATCAAAATCAAAATCTTCAAGAATGGCTTGAACTTTTTTGCAAATTTTGCCACATTTCTTGAGGATCTACATCCTCATCGTCGTCAGTGTTTAAAACTTCTGGAAGAGAGACATCGAAGTTGATTGTTTGTATGAAGCACTGAAACACTAAAATTGGCATTCAGTGTAAAATGTCCGGATGCTGCAGCCAATCGCTACCCAATATAAGGAATTCTAAATATCACCCTTGAGGATTATCGCAAAGAATGTATAGTAGGTCAAAATACAGACAAAGCATCTAACCATTCCAGCCGAAAGTTTGTTATAAAAATTCAATAAACCGTGTGGACCGCAAAATTTAGTTCGTTATATCGAAAAATTCGTAATATTGAAATTCGTTATAGCGAGGATTTTTAATTGTAGTCCTCTATTGAGATTCGCCAGGACTAGAATGAAATTCGTTATATCAGAGTTCGCTACAAGGAGGGCAGGTTCTACTGCAAAATTTTGTTTTATAGCGCGTAAAAATAAAATTTTATTTTGGAAATAATTTTATATTATGCACTAATAAGTATACAGGTAAAACTCCTTATAACGAACCTCTTCTTTTTTCTGTAGAACGAATTTTGTTTAAAGCTTGGTTGGCCACACATAGACCCAATGTTAAGTAACACCCCTTACAACGAAATTCCATATTACGAAATTTTCTTTATAACAAAAAAAAAGATCTAATTTTCCTTTCTATTTTCTCTTACCTTCATATAGCGAACTGAAGATATAAATTTTAAAATATTATATGACACCCTTTATTTTCGGATTATAGTGCTTTGAAAGTCTCGTTTTCGTACGTATTTCAGCGCGATTTTAAATGTCGTTTTCCAAACGTGATTTCAGCAAGCCAGATGTCTCCAAGCACTATTACAGTAATTCTTAATTTTTATTAAATTAATGGAAATTATCATACTCTATTAATAATGTTGATTTACTAATCAATTAATTTTAGTTTTGTTAATGTTGAGTACAATCGATAATCAGTACCATAAAACCTTGAATAAAGCCCAGGTATTCAAATACACGCCGGTCTCGAATAAAAGCCGGATGGGGTGTTAAAAACAGATTAAACGCCGGGTCTCAAATAAACGCCGGCTCCGATTGTTTTTCGGGTTATTCGTATAAATTTCGGCGGTGATCGTATAAATTCCAGCGTTTTTAATTCCCATTTCTGGAGAATAACCCTTAACGACGGGTCTTAAATAAACCCCGAGTCTCGATTAATCGCCGGAGGGTCAGGACCACTGAGACAAATAGACGTCCGGGCCTCTATTCAAGGTTTTACGGTATTTACAACCCACAGTATATGTTCACAGAAGTAAAAACGGAAAAATGTCACAAGAACACACTCTTTGTAAAAATTGACAATTTATGTGCGAAAGCATTCCATCAACCAAAACTAACCCATTTTTTTAATTAATAAATTTTTTGTTAATTTTATATTTTCTTCAATTTTTTTTGCCACATCCTTATTAGAAATTCTGTTTATAACGAATTGAATTCTTGGTCTCTTCGAGTTCGTTATAAGGAGTTTTTAACTATTTATTCTATTTACATGAAAAATATCCCCCACCCCCTAATCATTTGAAACTGATTATAAATGAAGAAAAATAATTATGTAAAAAGATCTACTTTTATTTTTTAAAAAAATGACCCATTGTCCTACGATGTCAGCGACAAATGAGAATTTTTGTCCATTTAATTTATGTAAATTTTTAAGTTATTTATGCCTTGTCATCTGCGACATTCTTTAGGATCTGAAGATAAAATCGAAAAGCATTTCGAATTTTAACCAATTGACGAATTCTATGAATGAAAAAAAAAACAACAAAACAAAACAGTTTCATGTTTTGTTTTAACAATTGGACAAAATTATTCTTCAGCATTTTACAAATGGATAACATTACTCTTCAGCATCTTATAAACGGTTTTATTTATACTTTTATTAAGTGTGCTTTGAATCAACAGAAAAAAAATCATCTTAGTGGATGAAGAATTTAGAGATTGTTGGCAACTTTATTTGAAAAAAAAATATAATTTTTAAGTATTTCCAATGAAGTAGAAGATTTTGCGCTACATATTTTGCTATCTGATATCTTCATTGGTTAAATTTGAAGCCAGAAATTATGATCCAGCAGTTTATATGTCACTAAATCATTTATTAAAGCTAACATATCAGCTTATATGTGTACAACTCTCCCCTTTAAACCTCACCTGTTCTACCTTAAGAATGTTTTCGTATTCCAGTTTCTCATATTTTTAAATAATTTTTTTCCTAGGTGTTGACACCACACCAGGACTGCATTTTTTCATCTACTTAGAAATTCATGTCTCCTAAGTGCTCAAAGTAATGGAAGTCACGGAACGAGCCAGCTAATAAATGCTCCCATCCCAATTCAATTAAATGGATTCTGTATCCTTATATGTACGTATAATGGAATATAATGAAAATTTTTCAGACAGCAAAGCGTTAACTTTATAAGCCAATTCCCTCAATTCTGGTTATTCCAAATGAGCTAATCATATTAATGAGTGCATCAGTGATCGGGTTGATTGCCTTGCTTTGTTCGCTTCCTTCTTAATTAAGACTAACCAGCACCATATATATTTCTATATAATCACTCAAGTTACAAATGCATTCATTACGTAGATAAAGCTGATGCCTAATTAAGTGTCATTTATATCAATTATCAACTTTAGATTAAATCGACAATTAAAGATGAGGTTTATAGTTCAGTGATAATTATATAGTTGAGTTTTTAAATTCAATGAGCCAAGAACTCAGAAATGATCCGCAGACGTCCTTGAAGGTAGGGGACAAGAAACTTGATGTTCCTCTTTCGTATAAAGTTTCTTCACGCCATTTATGCTAATACTGAAACGCTTTTAAAATAAGAGAACTCATATATACACGTTTGCAATTCGTTAGTTCTACACAATACTCTCAAAAGCGTATGTATTTAGCATAACAGGCGTATAACCTCATTAAGAACAAATCGCTTAAGAATTTAGCGAAATCTTTTGCGTAATATAATAATAATATTGTAGTCATAACTTTTATTATGAAACTTATATCCTGAAGTGCCTAAATCATTTAAATAAATCTCTAGAGAATGTAGCGAGTTCTACTTTTTAAAGCCAAACCTTATGGGTGTGTGATATTGCAAATATTTATTGCTTAAATTAAATAAGGTTGGAAACGAATTCTTCACATCTTTTCTAGGAAAGGGATGATCTAGGTAGGATTCCGTTATATGGATTTCAATATGTTCTACAGAATACATCAAGGAAACTTATGTAATTTTTAAGCTTAAGTATGTTATGAATATTTAAGTCTAATAGTTATAAATTCAATAGATGCTGTCAAATTAGTTCCACTCTTTTGGACCTATTTACTACAACGCAAGATGAAAGACAGTTGAATGATATACTTCGTAATCTAATTTTCATAAACTATAAATCTATGTACATTATTACATGAAATGAAACTTTATAAAATAAAAAAAACTAATATTCTTTGACATTTCAATCTGATTTATATTCTCCATGTAGCAAGGAGGATATTAACATATAATAATGTCAAGATGACGAAACAACCGTAAAACAATACCAAACTTCAGTGCATTGTTCTCAGGGAGCTACATTGACTAAAAAGAAATATACTGAAGCTCTGAAGAATGGGATTTCCTTATAGATTCTAATCGAAGAAATCGAAAAAGAGTGGCTGAGCGCTCTTGACACTGTTGCGGTGGATGACACGCTGCCATTCAACCAGGAGGTCCCTGAACGAAATGGCCAAGAGGCGAATTTGAGGTAGCCAACCAATCAGGGAGAACAAGAAAGGAAAGTGAAATTTCGGTTTTTCTATAGCGTTCAAATTTATATAAAAATTACGAAATAATAAAAAATATATAAGTTTTAGAATGGCCAGGCGAAGACTAATCAAAGTTACGGCTTTAAAAAGATTTGGAAGATTATTTCGGTCATATCGTTATTTTTAATATTATTCATTTGATATGTTATTCTGTTGTAATAGTCATAAAAGAACTCTGTGACACTCGAGGAAAGCTTTTCATAACAAAATAATATCCGAGACGAAATGAAATGATTTAGGAGCGAATTAAAGTGAACGAATTCTTTTTTTGCAAACTGCATTTCTAGCTTGTGAGTTCCTAATTCATTTGGTCACACACGCAAACAATCGTCATATTAAATATATTTTCAATTATCTCATTATCTTCAAACCTTTCTGAGGATATTTCAAAAAGTTCCTTTATAAAATATTGCATCAAATTCTATAAAAAAAATAACGAATATGATCAAATTTACATTGTTAGCCAAAAAAGATAGAATAGACAAGTTTTTAAGCATAACTCAGAAAATATTTAATATTTTTCAATTCCATAACACAACCTATTGGTTATCTTGATAGAATTAGAGCTTCAACATTTTTATGCAAACTGAATTGGATGAAACCAATTGAGCAAAGTTGCTGAAAAACCGACGATCAAAAAGATAAGACACATCTATATGTTTTGTTTCTTTTGAAAATTACTTATGCTATGAACTCAGATCTGGTAATCTTGGTATAACTACATAGTGCAGTACATTTTAACAAACTTCTTCTTTATTATCAGTAGATATAAAATGGGACTGGAAAATCGTTATCTAGTTTTTAAATTGGACAAATATAAGCCTATAAAGGCCAGGAGAAAAAAAAAAAGCATTGCTGAAACTGCATATCTGATTGGAAGATCTAGGTGTATCTTGTCGAATTTCATTAATGATTTCCGAAAGTATGGCAATAAAAAGAATTCTGGAAGGCTTCCTGCTCTTACTTCCCAAGGGTCGAGTAAGATTTGCAAGCAATGACCAGATTTCAGCTGCTTCTATTAAGCAAATCATTGATGAAACTACTTAACTATTTATTTATTTATTTATTTATTTATTTATTTATTAAAATAAAGTTACAGTCCGCCAGGGTTGGTTGGTTGGTTTGTTTGGTATTAACGTCCTTTTTAACTGTTATGGTCAATTCGAGAAAGATTGACTATTGAAGTGGTTCCCCAAAACAAAACACCATAACACAGATTAGACTGGATCCAAGCGTGGTACAGTAGCAAAAGCATATTTCTAGGCAGATATATAGTATTATTTTCATATAGAACGAGAGAAAATTAGGCATACACTTATAACTGCACAAAACAACAAGGACTGCCTTGAATTTCCAACGGACCACTTGATATAGACGCAGGAGTGGGATTCTATAATCTTTAGCGATGAGAAGTTTAATTTGGACGGGAAAATCCGTTGGAACTACTTTTGGTACAATCTGACAAAATTTTTTCCAGAAACGCTTCCAAGGAGGAGGTACCATAAATCTGGGGATCCCTCAGTTCTAAAGGAAACGTGGCTGTGCTTTATGGATGGTAGAATGGATTCATGTTAGTACCAAGAAATGTTTGACACTTTTAGTTCAATAATTAGAGGCCGAAATTGGGACTTCCAACAAGATATCGCGCCATGCCATTCATGGTTTCAGCCCAAGAAGATACAAATCTTAATGAAGTGCTAAAATAGAAAAGCTATGGGGAATTTTGGTTCGAAGTGCTAAGGCCAACGAAAAATATTTCTAAGATGTTCGAACCCTCAAGGAAGCTACCGAATCCTGGAAAGATTGGTTGGTTTGTTGGTATTAACGTCCTTTTCAACTGCTATGGTCATTTCAGGACGGCGTTATAGGGGCCGCAAATTTTGCCTCGCAAGTGTTCTTTAACGTGTAGCCGGCAAACGACTACACAGGACCAACGGCTTTACTTCCCTTCCGAAGAAAGTGCGTGATCTCAGGATTCTCCCCCTGAAAAAATCCTCGTCGTCCTCGGGCATCAGAGGCGATCACGCAACCCCTGAGCCACCGAGGCCGATGAATCCTGGAAAGAAATACCAAAATTAGTAGAATCGATGAAGGATAGAATGTTCCAAGTCATCCATAATCAAGGAGACACTACCAAATATTTAATTTCTATCCAAAAGCTTATACTGTCTTATCATTTTGTCCACATTGTTTTCACGTTTGAATTTTTATTTCACAATAAGGAAAGGAAATTCTACTTCATTATTTTGTTTCTTAGTGTAAAGTCAGTCATAAGACAGCTCTAAATACAAGGTAAAAAAACTGTCTCTCTCTATCTATGTTATTCTGAGACGATGTAACTGCGGCCAAATGAAATGTTACTCTATGAATAAGTCTTGGAGAGACCTGTCATAAGCCGACTGTGGCTAGAAAAATGAATTTTATTTTTGCTTAGTTTACAATTTTTTTTAATATCAAAAGAAATATCCTTTCGCATTTATCATTCTACATAAAAACGCAAAAAAACACATTAGCGTGCTTACAAAAAGGGGATGCGAATAATTTACATGCAAATTTTTTTTAAAAGTCCAACTCATATGAAGATATTTTAAGAAACAAAACGAAGAGACTAAACACGTCCTTGTTTCATTCTTTTTTTTTAAATCCTGGAAGAAAAAAAAACAACAAACTATCCAAACCAGAATCTCTAACCTTGTGCCAGAGTCCTATTCTATTCAAAATACGTTTGTAAAATTGTTGAAAAAAATAGTCATTAAAAAAAAAGGAAAAGTTCACCGCTTAAAATTAAAGTGTCGACAAGATCCACCTAAGTTTCTTTCTTTTATTTTTTTTTCAGAACAGTTCCGCCGATGGAACTTCCTTTTGCACAAAGAAAAACTGTCACAATGGGAAGGAAGAGAGCGAGAGAAGGAAGAAAGGGGGAAGGTATGATTAAAATAAAAAAATAAAAATATATTCTTTAATTTTCTCCCCCCAATGAAGGTCGCCTGGTCTTTCTATTCAGGGGTGGCGTCATCGACTTTCATGACTTGCGTTGACCCAGTAGCGGAAGGAGGGAAATTTCCACAAATTTCATGGAAAAATGTTGGAAATGGGCAAACTTAGTATTTCCTGTGGAATTAAAATGCGAAATCCAAGCCTTTGATTTTAGAGTAACATATGCAGTTTGCACGAATCTAAATAAAGTTAAATATAAAAGTTATTACTTGTAAAATCCAACGCGTATTTGAGAATTATCATTTCAAGTTACACGTAAATAACTATAAAAAATTAGCGCTACCAGAATTTTACCAAAATAACCCGCTTATTACATACATTTTTTTACATAACTAGTTTCACTAAGATATAAAATAGCTGTTTTTATTTTACGTGTTGCATATATGAATGCGCTTGACATTGGAAAATCCGGCTGTCATTCTGAATCTCCCGGGTTGAAATGCTTTTTAGATTTCTGAATGAGGATATGGCATATTATCTGACACCAAACAGGCTGTTCAAGTGTTAACAAATATGTAGTAAAAGACCTAAAAACAAGCAATAAAAAGCATATTAAAGTATGTTTCGCTCAGTCTTTTAATTCCTGGTGCTTTTTTCTTATGCTGATGGCAATACGAATGAAGCGAAGCATCTATAAGCTGAAGAATGTCTTCCTAACATGTTTACCCAACAAGACTTTCCAATAAGCACCAGAGAAAGTACATTTGTGAAGTACGATTTATTCAAACTGATAACAATACTGATAACAGAAGCTCAGAATATAAGTTATGCGTCTGTGGAAATTCCAGCTCATGGTTGCAATTTTCACCATAGAATTTATTTATTTATTTATTTATTAGTTAAGTATAGTACATCGGAGCTCGTCTAAGACCAGTATGATATTATACCGACAAGTTAGGTCTTAGGGGCTCCATCATTCAAATTACAAACGTGATGTAGCAGAATGAATACAGAATAAAATTTTTAAAAAATAAATAAAAAAAAAATAGATAATAAATAATAAATATGGGTTAATGTCAGTTTTTTCAAGTGAAGGATAGTCTAATTTAATGAATATAAAATATATATAAAGTTGCAAATTATTAAGTAGATAAATTTAATTATCAACAAAAATTATCAAAATATATATATATAAGAAATGATACAATCTCATTAATACATTGGCAAAGAATAAATTTATATAAGGTTAAGATTAGAGGGAAGAGGAGAGGTTGGATGTATTTAGAAAGGGCTTTAACTTTCTTTTAAATGAGGCAGGGGTTGGAGCTTGCTGTAGATGTTCAGGTACACGGGCCCACCAATTTATACCAGCAACAGAAACACAGTTGTTATGATAATTTCGACGGGTTAATGGGCATCTTATTGAGGAGGCAAATCGGGTAGGGTAATTGTGAAAATCTTGTTGATGATGTATTATTGGAGGATTAGATACAATTAAATGTCCATTAATAATTTTAAATATAAACGTATTATTTTTGAGCAATACTTTAAAGCTATATACTGACTTTTTTATATAAACGTATAAGAACTAAAAGAATACAATCATTATATCATTTTATGGATACTCAGACGGTATATCGTACAGAGCACTTCGAATTCCAGAAAATGGTAGCTGTGCAAAATGATATTACAAAAAAGGGTATCTAATTTAAGAACATATGAATAAAATGAAATCCAAAAGTAAAGATAACTATAAAAAATGAGGTGTGGTCACCATCCGACTTTCTTATACGTAAATGTCCTGGTCCAAATACAGAAAAAAATTAAACAACTGTCTAAAATGGCTAGTTCCGTTAGAAATTTTGTGAATAAAACTTACTTCAAATTAGCTTCCAAACACTTTGGTATAGATTCCAAATTTTCCTATACCATTTTCTTTCGCCTATTTTAGCAAAACACTGGATTTTGGTAAGAGTAAAACTAGTACTTCCGGTTGGAATTTTGAAAAATTTTCTTAACAAAAGTTGTTAAAAATTGAAATTGGAACACTTTTTAGTCCCTTCAAAATTTTCATAAACGCAATGTTTAACGAGATATTTCAAAATTTATTTTGGCGCTGGAGTAAACTGATACTTCCGGTTCACCGATTCCACTGGAAAACTAATCAGACCTCCCGAGAAAGATTAAAATTTTAAAGTTTGGTCTCGATAGCTTTAGCCGTTTGGACGCTATCGTGGACACACACACACACACAGGCACAGACATTTTTCAGAAATCACTTTTTCGTAATCTAGGGACCCTAAAACGTGAAGATCAGTGAAAATCTGGAGGTCGAAATTTTTCGTGATTACAATACTTCCTTATTCATGTATAAGAAAGTAAAAAATGGTAACGAATATGTTGTAAATATCTTTAGACAATTACTGAATCGATGTTCCTTTTTTTCCAGAAATTTAAATTTTCCGTCAGGTACATCAATGTTGACAACATCGTTCTTCAATCCCTGTTGAGTGCGATATAGATTCATTGGAAAATTTCACATTCCCGTGACGAATTAAATAGTATATGGACTAACAAGGAAACTATCCGAACCTGTACAGAGAACTCTTTGTTTGCGCGTAAGCATATCTTGGAAGCGATGGCGTTGCGCTGGAAGCGGCAGCAAGTTGCAAGTCAAATCGTTAACGGCGGTCGCCAAAGATTTGCAGTTACAACAGTGTTATGAAGCACAGAACCTTAATTTTGCTATAAGATGAGGTAAGCATCCATGAATATTTATTTTAGTTAAAATCATAAAGCACCTCGATATATACCCCCTCACCAAAGCAACGTATTCTCGGCTGCTGCCATCATCAGATTACTCGACAGCCTTGCCCTCGCTTCACTCGCGAATACATGATATCGCACCGGAAAATTTACAAAGATTACCGAAATAATAAAAATAAAATAATATAAAATTACGGAAATGGTTATTAATTAGGCTTGCTAAACAGATTTTTAAAAAATAAATCTGTTTAGAAAGTCCAAAATCCATTCAATTGTCGTCTGTTGGTACTTCGTAGGTTAGGTTAGGTAGCTCCTATTGCTTTCATGTGAAGTTGATTCGTATGAGTGGTAGAGGAAAGAAGTTCCGTTAAGCGCATTAATACACAGATGGCATAGCAATGGAGTCTTTGTATAAATATGTGCGCTCAAATTTTTTCGTTTTCGCGATTTCTTATTTTGCAAGCATCAATAAGTGAGTAAATTATTTCAATTTGGTGTGAAACTGAGATACAGGTTCAGATGGTTCCCTTGTAAGTGTTACCGATAAAAAAAAATGCATAATACTTGTTCGTTCTTATTTCCTTTATTTTTAGGTTTGATTTCAACTATCGTACCGGTTGTTAAATTAGATACTCTCTTTGTAATAACAAAATATACTCTTGTCCCTTAACTGTATTATCAATGTTGGGTTATGGATTTCTCATGAGAGAATTTCTGACCGTCTTAATTGAAATTCTGAATCCTTAATGATGCTCTACGTTACGTCAAAAATATTCTTTTCGTTAAAATGCATCGCACAGAAATTTCAATATTAGATTGGGGTAATAAATTATTTTAACACTTACGTATTGCAATATTAATATTATGAAAATATGATTATTCTCATATTTAAATTTATGATGCTCATAAATGTCTTATTTTATAACAAATGTTATTAACCAAAAATAAACAAAATAAATACAATTTCTCGAAACAATTATTTCTTAAGCAATGAATTTTCTACCCAATAAGAAAAACATTTCCTCCGGAAGGATTAGAGATGCTCGACCTGTATAAATGATCAACAACAAGAGGGGGACAAGTACAAGTTGTTTTCGAAACAAAAAAGCAATGTTGCCCATTGTCACTTTTTAAGTGGGCCACCAAGACAGGGAACGTGATTCCGGATCCTGTTTGCAAAGGTTCGACTCTTAGTTTTATGGTTTCCCACCCATCCAACTCGACACAAGGAAAGGAAGGAGGAAAGAAAAAAAAATAAGACGATGACTCTTGCGACAAATTCAAGAGGAAGAAAAATAAACTAGGAGCATTTAACCTTGTTTTTCTAGAAAGTCAAGAGATGAATTATTATTTCATAGGTGTCGTAAGGTTGCAAAGTATAATGCAACTTGAAACTTGTCTTTTCTGCGAGATTCCGAGTTGTGATGAGAATAGAAATAGAGAAACGTTTTATTCTTTATTTATGGATCTGATGTATTTAATTACCCTAAGAAGCAATTCAAAATCTTATGTGCATTTGCTTGAAGATATTAAAATAACAAAATCAATAAGCTAATATTCATTTTCTGAAACTATTTTAATCAATATAAAATGACTGATATGCTATTACATGTACTTCACAGTAAGATTTAATGAAAACACTTTGATAAGGAACGGTTTTCTTTTCAGCAACTGTTCTTACGAAATTCAAAATCAATGATATTTTATAGGTTTGTACCGTACTACGCTTATAATTATCTAACAATCAAATAGAAAGGAGGATGTGTTTATCAGCAATATTGGAAATCAATAAAAAAAATGAAATGACAAAAGTCAACTATAATGTCCGGTATGAAAGAAAAATTAAACGGGTGCATGCGTAATATAAGTTCTTATGGACTGGAGATGTCTGCTTTATTCAGAGTTTCTGAAACATGGCGGCTTCCTCCTCGCCTATGTCTTATGTACACTGTTATTCCCCCAAATTTCATTAATCTAGGCTTTACAGAACCTGAGTTATTAACTTGTTGAACTTGGTGGCGGCATTTTTATTTCTGTTCATAACTCAGTTATCGTTCAAATTCGGACCCATGTTCATATGAACTTTTTTGTTTAGAATCACCCATACTAACTCCCCTAGAAGTTTGTACAATGAATTCTGAGACACCCTGTATATAAAGTCAAACTAGAACCAGAATTTATAATGTTTTAACTATCTACAGAATATAGTAACGATATAATAATAAATGAGAATAGCAAGGCAATCGGAATATCTATTCACCCTGTTGATTAATTGTGTGTCAGGTATGTTTCGGTTTCGTTTCAGCTATGATTTCACTACGAAAATGCCAGGAATAAGCAATGCTGCGTTTCTTGGCCGTTTCCGATTGGTTGAACGAGGTTTTTTTTTTTCATTTCTGCATGCACCATTTTGCATTTTCTTTCGTGCCGGGCACTATAATAATGATATTTTGTCTTCGCCTCAGGTATGAGTGGATCAGAAGATAATAAGTGTATTATCTGAAAATAATACAAGATAGGTAAAGGATGGTGTAGTGAACTTACGGTATGGTTAGGCAATGCCTAAGGACAATGATATCAGGTTAGACTTTTAGCCCACAAAACTGTATAAAACTGTATATTAATATTTTTTATTGAATGCATTCCAGCCTAAGGGACTAGAAAAATTAGCTACGCCACTAGATACAAAGTAATGCTTTTGTCCGAGAAACTGCTCAAATCTGATTAAATTATGGTTAACTCCCTTAAATGTTGATAACAATTTCCAAATCACTATTTATGGACATTACTATGGATTTTGTGCATTTGTGTGGGAAGAAACTTCCGTATCTGCATTTTGAACATAGACTTAGGGATTCAAGCCCCTCTATTTCGAGAACCGGGAACTTCATTTTGGAGTTTATCGACAATACGTATGGTTAGTTCAATTGTTGGATGTCAAAACAATCTGATCAAAATAAGTGAACTTAAACCCACTTATCTTTTTAAAACGATAAATCACGTAATAAAACAGAAGGTTTACTGGAGATAACAAAAAATCCACATCTTTATTTTACATAAGTTGTTTATTTGGCTTATTTAGCCCCTTGGTAGGCCAAAGGCCTTCGGGATACACCTGACAAAGGAATGCATCAAACATCATCAAACATATGAAAAAAACTTCATATGAACGAACAAACCTTCTGTATCCAATCTAGCAATTCCTCTTAACAAATAAATCTCAGCAAGTCATTAAGCATTGGAGTACTACTAAATTACTAGACTTCTAAGCTTCTAGACTGCTAAACTTCTAAATTATTAAACTTCAGTTCGCTAAGTCCGGTTTTCTCGCTTTGTCGTAACATTCCCGTTCCATTTAAATGCTCCAGATAAGAAAAAAAATCCATTTCCCCCTCAACTTACTTCTAATCTAAACATCTCCGAACTAATTTTTTTCAAAAGGTTAACGTTAGTTCTTTTCAATAAACCTCGGTAACGGATTTAGAGTGTGCGGAGCCATTTGTTGCGCTTGGAGAACGACTTGGAAATGGAAGCAAGGGAGCATGGCAAAGGCGGAGGTCAAAGGTCAGGTGTTCAATTCAAGGGCGTCTTGCCATTTCTTTAGCAGTTTATTAATTTCTTTTTCCTTCACTTTTTCGCCTTCAACGTTTTCTCGGTAACCTTTTGTCGAGAGCCAGGCGCCTCTCATTTTTCTGTAAATCCTTTTGAAACGCTTCGGCAAAAATTCGCTTTCTGAAATTGTTAAGAGAAAAAGCTTCGGAAAAAAATTCCCTAAAAGCTTAATCGCCCTCTTTCTTATCTTTCCATTTTGTTCTTAGATTTAGCCTTGAAAACAGACTTCTAAAATTTGGTCAAAAATAGTAAATAATCCCACAGTGGGAAACTTGCAGCACGCGTGTCACATTTGGACCTTTTCTCTATAGCAGTAGTTTTTAATGTTTTCAACTGCTCACACCTCTTCAAAAAATTTTTCCCGCATCTCCTTGCAAAAATAGCAAATTTTTATTTAAAGTGGATGGAAAAAACAACAAAAAAAAAACTTATTTTTTGGAAATGCCCTGATCATAATGTCTTGCACCCCCAGGGGTTGTTTTATAGGCTTAACATGGCATGAAGCCAAGAAAAAAAAACCCCGCAGCTGCTAGCATTATTTAAAAGTATAGAGTCAATGTTCTTCTACAAATCCATTATACAACAAAATTTACAAAAATACTGATTTTATATAATGACTTCATAGAGCATATTACTTGACTGCAGCACTCTATCAATGAATGAAAAAAAAACATTTATTTATTACTTAAATACATACACACGCTTTCTTTAATAATGAAATAACTCGTAATGCCTCATTAGCAGTGGTCTCAAAGTTGAGCATTTTGCATTGGGAAAACAAGCAGCTTAACACTTTGCTAGAGTCTATATAGCTTGATATACAGGGCGAGGCATTTATCTTGAGACAACTGAATATTTCGGAAACTAAGCATTGTACGAAAAAATGTCCGAAATCAAAAGTGAATTATTTCGCGGGGTAAATTCATTAGTTAAAAAATCCCCCCTCCCCCCCTTGTGAAGGGGGCTGGGGGGAGGGGGAAATCTTAAATAGGAACCCCTATTTTTAATGGTATATTCAGATTGTACACAATATTCGAGAAATGTTTTATTCTTGGTGTTTCTTCAATTGATCCAACCGTTTAGGAGATAGAGGCCCTCAAAGTGTGGAACTTTTAAAGTTTTGAACACAATTTTATCGATGAAGACAAAGAGATAGAGAGTGGGTCTGCAGACATTCCTATTCTATTTTTTGATGGTCTTTAAGAATCCAAAGTCAGAATTTCAAAAATTCAAAATTTTTAGTGCACAAGTAAACTTTATGGAGACCGAGCGTGTATTGAAAAATATTGGATTTTTGAAATTCTGACTTCGGATTTTTAAAGACGTTAAAAAGTAGAATAAGAATGTCTGTAAGACCCACTCTCTGTCTGTTTGAATGTCTGTAAGACACCTGAATAACATCTAAGAGTTATAAGCTATCTGCAAAGATTCATTGGAAGATCCTTCATCAGAAACTTGCGCAAACCTGATTAAAAGTTATCCTAAGTATTTTTGAGCAGCAATACAAGCGAAAGATGGTCCAACCAAATATTAGCCTAATTATGCGAGGGTTGAGAATATTTTTGATTCCTTGTGTTTAATAAAAAAAATAACACTTTTATTTATATTTGTCAAAATAAAATGATTGAGCATGAAATGTATTTATTTTTAACTTTTATAGCTGTTTTAATTCTTGTATCGATAAGTTACAAATTTACTGGTTATCTGAACAATTGTTCACTTTTCTGTTACTTTGATTAGGGTGTAAATGATTTTGTATACTTAGTTTATAAATAATCTCAATATATGACTTAATAATTTTAAAATATGTGCAACATCCAGTTGGGGCATTTGTTTGTTTTGGGTTATGTGCAACTTTTCTCTTAAATCGCTGGGAATGTAGTTTTCCAAGGAATAAAGCGATTCAATTACCTACAGTTCACTACATATTCAAAACTTATTCAAAATGTATTTTAAAAGTAAAACAATATAACACTGATTGTTTTGCGTCAGAGACCCATTAACCTACTACTCCAACCGATAAATTCATCCGAAGAGTTCTTTCCAAAGTTAAATACGTTGACAGCATAAATCAAACAAATACTTTCCGCAATTAATTTTTTATTTCATTTCATACTAAACTCACTGATAATTTCAGCGACATAAATAAACAAACAGGCAATGACCCCTTTTGGCTGTCATGCATTACACAAGGGTCCATCGATTGACCCCTTTCGAGTGACGAAATTACAAAACGGGGGGGGGGGGAGGATAGAGAGCCATCGATATTTTCACTGTCCGTATCACCTGCATTCAGGTTTTGTTTTTGTCAGCATTTCCCCACCCACATCCTAAAAACCCTCCATTTCCTAACAGTAAATGGGTTTGAAACGAGGAAAAAAGGAATTCGCCGAAGTCAAAATTGCCAAACACGTTGCACTGGATTTTAATTTATTTATGAGTGTGGAGTTGTGACTTCCATCTCGATGCCAAAAGAGACACCCTCCAACTGTCAGACACCACCAGTCATTTACTTATTTACAAAATACACTCTGAATAACCAGAGCGAAAAAAAAATCGAAAGAGAGATCGGAGATTGTAACTCGTAAATGGAAACCTGTCATCTATATCAATCTCACAATTTTATGTAAATTTTAATTAACACTGAAAACATTTTCCGATATCAATCAATATTCTAAATCAAGGTTAACCCTGAACTCAGTGAGCTACAGGGGAGCCTCCTTGGTTACCAACCCAACCAGCCACATTTGCAGCAGTGGACTAACCACAACCATAATGTTAAAACATTTTTCACCAACAAGATTATTAGGGAAGACACGGCCACAGCGCTTAGTCCGATCCCGCTATCTATGAACTAAAAACGAAGCACGCATGCTTCAATCCGCGTTCAAAAGAAACAAACTATTCTAAGGCATCTCTCGGTTGCTTGTACTTGAATCCTCCCATTAATGAAAAAAAAAGCACAATAATTTTGAATTAAAAAAAATCGCACAAATATTGAATTTATTTTTTTATAGATAATAGGATATCACAACAGGCTCTACATTTTGCAAAAGGGTCTCACCTGGCACATTCAATATATCACTTGGTCGTGGATAAAAAAAAAAGCTGGTCCCTTAAAACGTAACAAGCTGCTATAGAATTAACAAGCTCTACGATTTAGAATTCAGTTGTGGAATAATAACAGTACCAACGAATTATATTCTCAAAATGAATCAGGACATGTTACAATTATAGTAAGTTACTTTTGAATAGGATTCACGTAGTAATTTCATGTTGTTATTTTTTTCACAAAACAAATATCCGAAGAGAAAGGATTTATTTCTTAAGGTGAATAGGAGCGACATGGTGAAACGATAAAAATAACGCATGCGCATTTCGTTTTTTGTGCAAGGTATAGTATGAAAAAACCATTGCTGGATACGAAAGAGGCTTCCACCATCTCTCTTAATGGCCAGTGTTCTAATCTAAATACCCTAAGAGGTGCGAGCCAAAATTTTCCAGAAAAACAATGCCTCGCCTCAATGGCTTGCTACGCAGCTGGACGTCACCTCCAGTATCATTAATGAACTATTCTTCAGCATTAAATTGTGTCTTTTTATGGATCTGTCGTTCAATCTGTATCACAATCGGCTAATGACTTGAAAGAACTACGAATTTGCTTGAAATTTTGTTTCAAACTGGAGATAAAGATGTTTTCACCATTATGTCTCTGAATTAACCCGTTTCGGCCGCTAAGTCATCCACAGAGTTCAAAAGCGGCAAGATGGTTTATTACTACAAACTTGGTCCATTTTGTAATGTTTATTTACATCGTCATGCACCATACTAGTTTTGAAGTGCCTCTTTAGAAAATCATTGGATACAGGAATAAAAGTCCTAGATCTTATGTCCAGCTTTTTCAGAATTGGTTACAGCAATGAACACTTACTGCTCTTAGAGAATATTTAAATTTCAACTTCTGAGTCAATGTCAAAAATTCCGATTTAATAAGCTCACGCCTTTCCCTACTTTCTGGACTATTATTTGAGCTCCGGAAAAAGGACACTGTTAAAGAAATGTCCCAGATCTGATTGGATACGGAATACGATGGATTTCCATGCCAATTACAAATTTTTTTCAGCTTTCCTATTGATGATCACCGTAGAGATTTCTATGGTCTTTGAAAGTCCGAGTAGAAGAGCAGAAATGAGCTTCGATATGCGCATCTTAGACATTTTTGGATTCAAGCCAACATAGTTCGAGAACCACTTTGTGAAATTTCACTGTCGATGAACGTAAGAATTCACAAGAACTAGGTGATTGCTATTTAGAATCAGGATCGAAGAAATGCGGGAAGACTCAATATCCGGAATGAACCTTTAGAATGATAAGTCATTTCTACAACATGAGATTAAATTGTAGGTTTTAGATTCTTGGTTGTATAAAAGACTTTTTTTTTTTATTTTCAATCACTTTTTATCTACTCCTCTGAAGTATTAAATTTCTCCTTGAGGACAATTGCAAGTTTCAGAATTGATATACTAAACTTTAACCTAATCTAATTACAGAAAGGAGAAATTAGTTTCATTTTTACAATAAATGAAATCGATAGGATGTCATATTATATATCTGTCCAAGATAACCAGTGTTGATAGTGAATAGATCACTCTATATGAAAATTGGGATAACGATTTGCAAAACCGCAATCAAGCAAACTTTGATACAGATATTTGTAAAGAGATATCGCCTGTATATAAAAGTGAAGTGTCCCCTTATATTTTTATATAAAAGAAGATACCACAACGATCAGCTTTATCTGGCATTACTAAAATCTTGTTTAACTATTAAACTATTGATTTTTTCCCACCCTCGTAGGGAGAAACTGTGTTGCAGGTGATGTTGGCCGTCTCTTCCCTAGACAGAAATTGGACATGAGGAAATTTATGAGGAGCTTTAATTCTGTTAGCATTTTATTTATAGGATGCTGGCATGCATATTTCAAATCAAAAATAGCTCAACTTAAGAGATTCAAATGAAGAACAATGAAGATTTATTTTCAATAGGAAATAACCAATCTAATTCACTTCACAGCCAGAGGGCAGCCGGAATACCACAGCGCAAAGTAATAAAAAAAAAAAGATGCATCAAACCTCAGAATAACATTAAAAAAAAGATTAAATTAAATATTATTACTTTAAACCCAATCGAAAAAATTACAGTCTAAGTTACTTTCCCATGAGTCATCAAAATTTATTTTTTATATTAATATCTTTTTTTTTAATGTTGGATCAAAAGAGTATCAAAGCAAAATTAATCACAGGCTAGAAGCCGTTCCACTTCAAAGCTCCTTCCATTTCAAAGATCTCATCTGAGAATATAAAAATAAAAAATAAAAATTAAAAAAAAAAACACAAACACCACATTTATTAATTTTTTTATTCGATTATTTACAAGTATAAATTATCTCAAATTTTTTCTCTCTTCCCATACCTTCCAAAGGAAGTAATGGAAGTGGAAGAGTAATAAATGAATTTATTGTAAAAATTCACTGAGGCTTAAAAAGCATTGAACGACAAATGAATAATAATAACATCATTGTATAGAATCCAAACATTAAAAAAAAATTTTTTTAATAATATGTGTTACTGAGGGTGATATAGGTACTGTATATATTACTCCAGTAACTTAACCTTCCAGTGATATTTTGATTTTTGTTTTCCAGGTCAACAACCACTCATATGAATGCCACGAAAATAAAAAAGAAACTTCGGTCACGAAAAGGAAATAGCGGACAGTCCTGGCTCTTTTTTTCTTTTTTTTTTTCTATTTATAAAGTGTATTTTTTTTCTCTAATGTTTTGTTTTGTAGATAAACGCTTGATTTACATTAATTAAGCCTGTCATCTCAAACGATTGTCTTGGGTCGTTGTTTTCAAACTTAAAGTTGAAGAAGTGAAGCACTGCGAATCGAATTTTTTTTAAAACATGCATAGACTATATACTGTAGACTTTTATAAAATGATTAATTGAGCTCTATAATGAGGAAATCCTTTTCCAATTCTATTTCTAGGAAATTTTTTTAAAAAAAAGCTTTAAAGAAGAGGCATTTCCAGGGAGCTTCAAAAGGATTTAATAGAATTACAAACCGCCCAGAAAAAAAAAATTCTATTATATTAATGGACTATAACTGCTTAAGTTTCTATTAACTCAAGCATAAGTCCTAACGTGTTTAGTATATAAGCTCTCAAGAGAAAGCAAACAATAAAATATTTCTAACGAGAAATTCAATTTTGCCATCAAAATAAACGTAACCATTAAAGTGAAAAATTCATAACAGCTTCATACGAGTCACTCGATATTAATTTTGCTGAACGATGATTAAAATCGAAGTCGATATTAATTTTTTTCTTTGTGCTGGTTAATAATACTGATTGAAATTTTCACAAACAAAGTGCGCATGTTTTCATCAAAAAACTTATTCAAATTTTAATTAACAGAGAGAAAAACTTTCCAAAAGTTAATATTGGACGTTTGCTATTCAAAATATTTCATACAAGTAGAGCATAAACAGAATAGTTGTTTTCACAAAAGGGAAATATTGATTTCATGAAGGAAATATTTTTTCTGTGCGAGGTATACCAAAGCACAATATAGTATTCCATAGATACCGAAAGAGAAAGTGGTTTATGTATAAAAAACAAACAAACAAGAAAATAACAGTTTACGTACTTCTTTAGTAGATGTATACATATACACGTAAGATATTCATAAAATGGACTAATTTGTATAAGATCCTAAAATGAAAACTACTTGATTCTGAAAAGGGTTTTGTTTGATACTGTTCATTACGAAATATCTTAAGTATGAACCTTAATCTTGATAATAAATTCCGAAAATTTCCGAACTACCAACATCATATAAGAAAATTATCTGCCAAAAATTGATGGAAAGAAAATAATACAACGACTTAGCAGCACCGAAAGTCAAAGATATACTACTCTTTCATTTTCATCTACAGTAAGGATTAAGACTACCAGAAATACGATACTCAGTTTGAAACAAAATAGCTTTTCGTTATTGTATTTTTATGATTTTATACAATTAAATTTATATACAGGTTAACAGGGTTAACTCGAACCACTAGGGGATCAGATTAAAACTTCGACTTAAGCATTTAAACATAAACGAGGCTATTCATTACAGTCGAACTCGCATATAAGGACTCCGAATATGTAAGTGCACGGTATTAGCCCACGTCATCAGTAGTCTACCAAAAGCTGTACACAAGTGTGAGAGCTGGTTCTCTAAGCGGCGCTTAAAGCTGAATGTTAACAAGTGTAAAGCCATGTTCATCAAATGCAAACACTGTCCAAGTTGTAAGTATCTCGGAATTGTGATTGACTGCAAACTCAACTGGAACGACCATGTCCAATATGCGCCTAACAAGAGGAGTTTAGTCTGATTGCGCTTCTGGGGCAAAACAGCGACCCTGAGGTGGATAGCAGAATTTTGTTATACAAGGTAGTGATTCGCGCAATTCTACTTCACGGTATGCTTGCTTGGGCTTCCATCGAGGTGGAGGGATTTTCAGAAATTCCAAAATGTTACCCTCCGATTCATTGCCCGACTTGATAGAAGAGTTGCCAACAACCTCTGCATGTATGAGGATCTACAAACACTTCTCAGAAACATGCTGCCCAAGATAGAAAAATCATGAAAATACTCTGGTTGCTGGTATTCTGGACCACGTTATTAGGGGTCCCCTCAGGTTGCGAAGACCCCTTCATATCCTGGATGTTATTTTTGAGGACATTAACAAGGCCGACTTCCCCAATTACTGGATCTCCTAGATCCTAGTTTTTTGGGGGGGGTTGCTTATTCGTCGATCTACAATCTGATTCTCGTCCCAATCATGAAGGGACTCTTCTCTGGATGACTTAAGAGGTTCATCAGACTACTTTCCCATTGCAGTGTACCTCATTTGATTTACTTTCTGGGCGAGCGTGTAAAGTGAGCTCCTCCTGGACCACTCGTGCTACTTTTTTTTCTTGTCGATTGTCGAGGTGTACGCTATTCTTCATTGGATGCTGAATGAATGTAGTGTAGTGTATCGTATAGTGATGGGAGTAATCGATTACAAGTATTCGATACTTCCGATACTAGCAAGTCATCGCGAGTAATCGATTCTTTTATAGAAAAGTAATCGATACTCAACTATCGCGACGCCACTGAAGTGCAGAGCCAACTAAAAATATTTTAAACTTTACAAAGCGTGCCGGAAATAGGTAAAGTCCGGGAAAAATCCAAGGCGTGTGACAAACTCGCTGCTTTGCCGTGTGAAGAACCCCGGAAGTTGATCCAAGAAGTACAGACGCGATGGAATTCAACGTATATGATGAGGAAACGATTGTTAGAGATAAAATAAAAGTTAAACCTTGTGCTCGCCGAACTTGGACGCCATCATCTATGCATCTGCGATGCTGATGTGGAAATAATGAAGGAAACTGTAAGGGCTCTCGAACCTTTGCAGCAATGCACAACTGAAATGTCAGCTGAAAAAGTAGTCTCAGCTTCCAACTGAAATGCTTCAGCGGGATGGGATCAAGAGCTTAGTTCGACTTAACCGAGAGTTCGAGTTATTCGAGTTAACCTGTTATTTAATTTTAGTAAATAATAATAAAGCAATGAAAATTAAAAAAAAACTAAATTTCTCCAATGCTTTGGCATAATAAAGCCTCAACAGGAGAGAGTAGCAATCATCAACGTCATTTCTGGACGACATGGCTCACAACAGATAATCTTTTGACGATTATACGCGTAAGTGCAGCGAAGACGAAAATTCAAGACATGGGGTTATAGTCATCTGAAAACTGTCAATCACTGCGTTACCATTGGAAACCAGCTGCAATAAAATTTGGCCTCACACTGAAGCCACAGTTAAATGAATGCTGTTAAATTGGTGACCATTTTTTGCAATAAACAAGTAACATATTAATCCAATACTCACTTTCGTAAGCTAGCAAGAGGTTTAGGGGTTTTATTAGTGTATAATTAGGTTAATTATTGTGAAACTTTTCCCGGGTGATCTTTAAGGTGCTCTTATGAAAATAAAACCTGATATTCTTTTAAATGGCACTGTTTTGCTTTTAGCGTCCGATTCCTCGAAAACCTGAAGCTAATCAATGATATCGCTACGTTTTATGAAATAATAACACAGTCAATCCATCCCTACGAAACAAGGAATGATGTTATCGCTAAGCTCCGTCGCTAAATCCCGCTCGGGAAGGAAAACTGGTTTTTCCCTATTCGGGCGAAATGACATTGTGTTATAACGCAGTGACTTTGAGATCATCAGAAAGAAAGAAAAAAGAAAGAGGAGAAATTTATTGGGTAAATGCTGATAAGAGAAAATAGGGTTACAGCCTTAACGACGATTCGAGACAATGTTCGAAAACTCACGCTCTCCTTTTTCTAGGTATTAAGTTCATCTAATAAAACGAGAGCAGGAAGTTTGAGCGACGAACAAGGCTTGGGAAAACTTTCGTGAGTTCAAATTATAAAAGAAAAAAAAAAGTGGAAATCGTAGAAGAGGAGTGTTAATTTTAAAATAAAAAATAGCAATAACAGTAATAAGAAATTTTTGGCGAAAAAAAAATGATGTCATGAACGACAAAAGGAAGTGGAAGGCTTCAATGGTTTTAACCCTTTAAAGACCGGTGGAACTCGTGTGATCTTGCACTGAAAACATAGGATTTATCTCGAAGTTCCACACCTCAAGAAAAAAATCTTCGTATCCTTATAATAAGGAAAAAAATTAAAGCCTTTTTCCTTAATTTGCATATTGGAAATAGCTAAAGAGGGGGGAATCTGCAATTAATATACGAACACGCCCTTCGGAAACGGATGAAATAAAAGAGATAAAAAGGAAGATAAGTCTTTTATAAGGCAATAGTAAACAATGCTTTAAATCGTATTAACTGATATCAGATCGAATTTTTGATCTACTTTTCGCACCCGAGACGGTCTTACACAATGACACGGATCTTACATGAATAACGGATTGGGTGAGAAAAGAATTGAGTAATTTAAAATAATAATAATAATAATAATAATAATAATAATAATAATAACAACAATATCGATTGGAATAATACAAAAATTACTTCACTAAACTTTCCCACCGGATGTCAAGTTTAAAAAAAATATTTTTTTAAATCTCTGATGCTTCAAGACCCCTAAAATGGAATTCGAAATATTCGATGGCCGGACGGTATTTCAAGGTGAAAGGGAATGGAAAAAATTGCTTGAAATACTCAGAAGAAAAGATAAGAGACAATCTTCAGCATTCCTAAATCTAATAAGTGAGAGTAATTTTCAAAAAAATATTTTAAGGCTCAAACGCATTTAGTTGTTTTGGAGGAATGTCTTTGATAAAAGGAGGAAATAAAACTTTTATTAAACATCAAAAGCAGCTTGAAGGGATTCGAAAGAAATTCAAGACGAGTGAATATCGAATCTATACTGCCGGGTATTATAAGAGTTTAAATTTTCATTCAAGATATCAAAATACGCTGAAGTCACCAGGGGCTTTTTTTGTTTTAAATTACAATACCATAGCATCATACACACTTTGGGTGTGTTTCGATAGACTCACGGACCTAGCGAGAGCTATCTCGTGTTAACTGTGGCCAGTGAGCTAAAGAGAGAATCGCGACGATCATGGTATCCACTGATGCTATCGAAACGCTATGGGGAGGTATCTTTGTTCAGGCGCTGTTTCACTTTCGGTTTTCGCTCTTTCTTCCTGCGCTGTATCCGAGATTTCCTGTTTATTACTGTTTATTTCTTGTTTAATTCCAACACTAACTCTAATTTACTGTTGACGTTGTTGAAAGTAGACATCGACATGTTATATTATCGCGTTATGGCTCCGCGAATACCACGAAACCCGATCTACCCATAGAGGATCGAAACGGGCTGTCGCCATCTTTAAACAAGCTGACGAAGCTGTACGAGCTCGGAAGCTCGGACCGTTTCGTGGGGTCGAGACCTCCCTTCTCGTGAGGTTCTCGGCTCTATCGAAACGGGCGAGACCACCTTACGAAAACCTATCGAAACGATTCAGAGAGGGGAAACCCTACGATCGCGAGGTCCGTGAGTCTAACGAAACGCACCCTTTATAGGCTGTCACAAAAATAACGGGACATTATTTTTATTCTATGTGCGGATTACACATTTGTTTACTTGAACTGTTTATTTCTGATGTTGTAATACAATGCCAGGTGCGTTTTAATGATGTATAGACATAACTGGACGTACGATAGATTACCTCAGTTTCGAGAAGCCCTATTGAGGCAGATGGAGAAGATCAAGTATCTCGGGACAGCATTCTTCACGAATGATGGATGTCAGGACAGAGAATTGAATGCTCGGTTCGGTGCAGCAAGCTGTGTAAGATCGAAAGCTAGGAAACTAAGCCAAGCTCTCTGTTTTCAAATTGACCTTTGTCCCCATTCTTACCTATGGTCATGTGCGATCGTGGGTACAAGCGGCCGAAATGAGATTCCTGCAGGTGTTACCTTGCTAGACAGAGTGCGCAGCAGCACAATAAGGGAGTCTTTATGTATTGAGCCCCTACTTCTCCGCATTGAGAGGTCTCAGTTGCGTTGATATGGTCACGTGATACTGATGCTTCTAACTGGTCTTCATAGGCAACTGCTATTTTCCAAGCCGGTAGGTAAGACACCAAGAGTCGGCCTACAATAGGACACTAGAAAATCTGGCCTCCCAGAATGTGGGTTCGAAATTGCTTGGAAGTACCTTAGAAGCTTCTATGTAGGTTTTCTAGGCACCCACATCGAAAATCTGGGTTCGAATTGTTTGGAAGTTACCTTTAAAGACATGCGAATGATCGCGAGCGCTGGAGATCCTCCATAGGACTGCTGCCTCAGCAACCCTAACGAATAAATGGGTTCGAAAAGTAAGTAAGTAGACAGAATCTTAACGAAATCTTTCCACAAAGAGGGGACATTGAGTGCCCACACGACCTTCTAATCTAACACCTCCAGGTTTTTTCTTTGATGTCTTGGATCTACCGAGAGAATGGGGGTGGCCGTGGCCTGGTTGTCTCGTCGGTTGGCTCGCTGATCGATGGAGTTAAGCAACTTCAGGCGCGGTCAGCTGCTGGCTGGGTGACAACCAGTGGCTTGAGGACCACTGCTGGGTGGGACGGCTATTTGGGGCACAGCTGTTGGGGGACTTTAGTCTGACCCATTTGCTGAGTGACCAGTGCTGGCTGTCCAGCAGCTGGTGATAGCCATTGGTTTGTTCGTCCGCCAGCAGCTCTTCCATCATGAACCTCGACCCCGTGCTTCGGAGGGCACGTTAAACCGTCGGCCCCGGCTGCTACTGTCATCTCGTAGCAGTCATTAGTTATTGGGATGGCGCAAAACTCCCTCGAAGGAGTAAGTACCGCAGATTATCGTTCTGCGATAATCTACCCTCTGTATAAGATAAGATACCGGGAGAATAAACTGTAGGGACACCCAATCCATACTCTGCACAACACTGTAAGGTCATTGAAGAAGAATTAAAGAATATCCCATTATTTCTAACTGGAAAAACCGAATTCCTTGCGAAATGCAAGTTTTAGGAAATTTTAAGAAGTATCATTCCATTAAAAAGTTATAATATATCAAATAGAGTCCCATATTTCTACGACACCCTGTATCATCAACCATTATCTATCTAGGGCAGGATGGGGGTCTCCTTCAAATTTTCCACTCACAGAGAATGCATGATTAATTTGACGGTAAATATGTCTAAAAGATCCCTATTAACAACAAATGCGGATTGGAAGCTGTTAACAGGGGTTAAAAAGATCCATACTGCTACAGGGTTCGAATCTGCGACCTGATGAGCATGACAGTAAGAGGACTTGCGCCCTAATGCTTTTGGCCACCATCTGGACAATCTTTCAGAATATGTGGACAATGCTTAACCAGACACAATTCCACAAAAGAATTTTAATCCACGCATGTTCTTTCAGGGGCGTGCCACTCCCCTAAAGGTGTTTTATAAGATTTTTTGTGGAATTGTATTTTAAGTCTTGGCGTCTGGTTGAATTACACTAGATGTGAATCTAAATGGCGTCTATAGTCTGTTTCTAAAGCTTAACGTTTCATGTGTCAGTGCTCTGATTTCGAGCCGAATATTGTTGGATATATCTGAAGCTCATACATGAGGCTTATTAACATAAACTTTTAAGTAGCCCCATACTGTAGAAAGAAATAAGGAATCTTCATATTCGAGAATAAGGAATTTTCAATCGTGACCGATATTCATCTTCTCTGACAGGTTTTCCAACGTGATCTTCTTTAAAAGTTTGTGTTCGCTGCTCGATAGCAAATTTTTTCTACGGTTAATCTCCAAGATCTTCTTTATAAAATATTTAAAACAAAAAGTTTATAAATTAATTAATATTTAAAAAGTTATTAAAACTTCAGACCCCTCTATGACTCAGCCCGCCTTGTATAAACTTTTCAATCTAATCTAATCGCATAAACGGCTTCTGTTCTACGATATTCATCTCAATGCAGACTCTTATCAAAATAATTTAGAAAAAAAAAAACCAAATCAACTGACCGATTTTTAACAGGAAGTTGATCTGGATATATCGAATATTCAATCAGAATCGAGTTTTACTGCAAACTTCAGTCTTCACCGATCCAGATCAATAATTCAAGAGATCGGTCTTGCCGAGCGTAAAAGACGAGGAAACAAAGAAAAAAGAAGTGGGAATATTTATTAGTAATAAACATTATTGCATATGGGAACGAAATTACCATTAAATATAGGTTAGCATTTCAAAAACAATCCCTGCAGTAATCAGTAGCATCGGCCGACGTTTCAGATGTCGACTGATGGAATAGAAAACAATTGGAAAAATCAAGAAATGAGGTTAAGAAATAAATGTAAATTTTATTCTGATATATTAACTTAAATATACATTCCGTAATCTTTAGTCGGTCAGTGGATAGCAGAGTCCTTTCAAGTATTAGTCGTTGTGTCTTACTTACAGGAAGCGCATATGAGCCTTCATTTTATAGGTTACCTAATCTAAGTCTTAGATTCTAAAGTATAGAGACGTAATTTATTTCGTAAGATCTTGATATATTGATTAGCATGGCATATTTTGATAATAATAATAATAATAATAATAATAATAATAGAACCATCAACACCATCTTGAAAAAGATCCGGAAGGTTTTGATTTGTAGAGCTGGTTTGGTTTTTATAAATTATTTTAATAGCAAGTAAACAAAAATATATATTTAATCAACATTCCAAAATTATAAAATTTAAATAAACAAGTTTATAAAGGCTCCCGTAAGCTTTGATATTAATCTAAGTAAAAAAAATTAGATCACTGAATACATTTTCTGAAAGCATTTAGACATATCATAAAAAGTTTAAAATTCAATGCGCACATATTTTAATACCATCTCAATTAACCTTAAGAGTCAGGAAGAAAGAGTTTTCTCATTCGTTTTCATTTTCAGTTATCAAACCTCTTACGACTTGGACATGTTAATGCAACTCATTGTCTTCAAAAGAAATGCATTAACAGTTCGCAAAAGATGTCCTATTTTTACAATGTCTGAAACACGGTCGTCGTAATTATTCTAATGACTTTCGGTGAGAGTGTTCTCAATCTCTTTAGACAAAAGGACACATAGTCGCACTTGATAGATAGAAGACCACAACCATTTTGCAATGGTTTCATTTACGAAAACCCAATTACGTGTTTACCCTTATACGACTTTAAATGTGTAATTTGAATCTTTAATTTCATTATGGTTAAGCAAAAAACGCTCGGCATATATAGTAAGGAATGCTTATTATATCCGCAGAAGAATTGCAACAACACTGTTTCGAAGGAATTAGCATTGAGACCAAGACTATGATAAACGTAAAAGGAAACAATTCCGTGATATGAATCTAAACATTGAAGATCAAATATGTTTATCATGCTTGTGTATTATTTACCCATTTTAAATCTGAAATCTATGCAACCTGAATGTGTAAAGGATGACTATGGAATTTAAGAAATTTCTTTTCATTTTGTGTATGCTTGTAAAAATTCTTTTTATATACGTTAGAAAGGATAAAACAATCCTCACTATTTATTATTAATATCTATTTTTAACATTTTTATATTATATGACCATCAAGATGATTGGGCTAGAGCAGATAAACAAAGAGCCTCATCCCGAGGTTATAAGTAACCTTAATCATACCGATTTTAATGATATTTTTATCACAAGAACTATGAAAAACTGGAACTATATGCGTTAAAATTGATACAGTAATGATTTTTAATATGATCTTTGCATCCTGGGTCAATAATGAATAAGCCACAGAACATTAAGAATCATCAAAAAGTTTCGATATTTTTAAAGAAAATTTTAAGCAGTCACTTAATAAAACTATTATCTGTTCTATGAGTATATCGAGGATGCAACCTTACTGCGTAACAAAAAAATAAGACGTAAGATAAATAATCTCAATCAAACATCCCCTTCTCTAATACAGGGGTTCTCAACCAGGGAGGAATTTCCCCCTGGGAGAAATTTTAGAGGGTTTTAAGGACGGAATTCAGCTAAATGTTATGTTCTGTAGATTAAGTAAAATCTGTAAAATTGTAAGAGAAACAAAACTAAAACAAAGGGTGAATGATAGTTTGAACTATGGTGAAAGGGGGCGAATTGAGCAAAAAAGTTGAGAACCACTGCTCTAATACAATCATGCCTTCATTTAGTCTCATCCTTTTCTTCATACAGCCTCACTGATCCATTCTGTCAAAGTCATAACGTTTAGTCCTCCTTTAGTTTATCATATTATATTTTCCTTATTTCCCATCTCCCATATTTCCCAACCACGTTTTCTAAACCACATGTTCATCGCTCATTCTTTCCATCTTAAAGAAGCCATCTTAAAGAAGACTTAACGACTACATGCACTACATTTTTCTTTATCCACTTATCTTTTACATTATCCTTAATATTGTAGGGACGTATACAGGGTGTTTCATAATTGGTGTCCCGTCTTTAGGTCCAAATAACGATTCAAGGGGAACAGATTTTGAAGAAAATGAATATTGATTATTTGGTTTTAATGTCTCCTAATTCAGAATAAAAACATTTCGCATCCCTGGGGGTGAAGGGGTAAATTTTGAAAATTTTAATTTTGTAGGGGTAGGGATTAGACCCCATGTGTTATTCAGAAAGTTGTAGAGCATCATGTAAAATGTGGGTTTAGCAAAAAACCCGGTGAAAAAATCCCATCTCATCCCCTGCTCTTTATCGAGTGGGTAAAGTGAAAGGTATGGCTAGCTAATGTAGAAAAAAACAGAAAAACTTATAAAGGGGGACAGTTTTCAAATTTCATAATGTTTTTCCTGGGGGGAAAAGCCCGGTCGAGTTTATTAGCTTTTCAGGGTAACGACTCATTCATTCTCATTAATTTTTCAAATGTAGGCCCTACTGTTTGCTAATAAGTATGTTTTTTGTCCACATCGGCTAGCCATACCTTTCACTTTACCTACTCGATAAAGGGGGCAGGGCATGAGATTTTTTCACCGGGTTTTTTGCTAAACCCACATTTTACATGATGCTCTACAACTTTCTAAATAACACATGGGGTCTAACCCCTACCCCTACAAAATTAAAATTTTCAAAATTTACCCCTTCACCCCCAGGGACGCGAAATGTTTTTATTCTGAATTAGGGGATATCAAAACAAATAATCAATATTGATTTTCCCCCCACCTGTTCCCCTTGAGCCGTTATTTGGACCTGAAGACGGGACACCGATTATGAAACACCCTGTATAAGTAACGAGAATTCATGGCAACCGGAACACTTATATGAATTACTTAACTATCAATTTTATGTCTACCTTTGTACGTCGTCCTGATATGACCATAGTAGTTGAAAGGGACGTTAATACCAACCAAACCAAACCTATGACTACCTTGTGGAAAATTTATTTTTGGTCCCCCTTTACTTTTTATGCAACATTTCAGCCATAAATTCTCGTTTCTTGCAAACGTTACCAGTCAGTGGCAACAGCCCTGAGTCTTAAAATCTTTAACCATAAATTAATATTAAGAATTGATATTGTTATAAATAAATTGTATATCTGAATAAATATGTCCAGAAATAAATGGATAATCATCCGTCCTCCATTGTCATGTGTGCTTTTACCATTTAGCGACTTTTATTTGTAAAGGACAAACATTGCTCAAGAATGAATACAAAATAAATTTAATTTAAATTGTTGGATTCTTCTGTTCTATAATAATCCCCCTTAATGCTCCTGCAAATATAAGGCAAGTTAAAATGAAAGTGATTCGGGCTGTAGTGCAGACACGAGGAAAACGGGTGATTGTTGACGTATCGTCTGCTTGTTCTGATAAGCACTGCTGTGGGAAGTCACGTTAGGCTTATGCTCGTATTTCGTTTGTGTTATAATGGACTGTCCGATTAAATTTCCATCCAAAACTGACCAACGAGCGGTGATAATTTTTCTGACAGCTGAGGACATTCCACCAGTTGACATTCATGCTCGGATGTTGAATGTTTATGGAGAACCATGTTTCTCGAAAGCAACCATGGTGCGTTGGGCCAAAATATTCCATGATGGTCGTGTCGAAACGGCTGATAAACCACGTCCGTGCCAAGCAAACATGGATAAGTCAATTCGTGAGGACGGGCGGATCAGCATACGGTCACTTGCGAAGAATCACAACGCCAGTATTGGTTCCGCATATGCTGTAGTGAAAAGCCTGGGATATGGCAAGGTCTGCTGTCAGTGGGTACCCCGAATGCTCACGGAGCACAAAGGGCTGCTTTTTTGGATCATCTGGAACGTTACAGTCGTGAGGGGGAAGCGTTTTTAAAGAAGATTATCGCGGTAGATGAGACCTAGTGCCATTACTGGGAACCCTCCGAGAAGGTATCCACAATGCAGTGGAAGCATCCATCGTCACCACAGCCCAAAAAATTCAAGTCGCAAAGTTCGGCCGGGAAGGTTATGCTTACGTGTTTCTTTGATTCCGCCAGTCCTCTGCTTTTGGAGTTTATGGAAACCGTATTAATGCTATCACATCCACCAAAACGCTGCGAAACTTGCGTCAAGCTGTGAAAAACAAGCGTCCTGGTCAGCTCAGTGATGGGGTGATCCTCCTGCAGGACAATGCCAGGCCACATGTTGCGAGACTGGTGCAGGAAGCAATAACCAAAATGCGGTGGCAAGTTCTGCCACACTCTCCTTATAGCTCGGACTTCTCACCATGTGATTTTCATGTGTTTGGTCCTTTAAAGGCGAAGATTCGCCAATGATGAGGAGGTTCAGGACGCTGTTCGGGCATGGTTCAGAGAGCAGCAGAAAACAGACTTTTTTGCGGACGGTATTAGCCGATTGATGCCCCAGTGGGAGTCCTGTATTGCGGCAGGTGGAGATTTTTTTTTAGGACTGCGGGTCTATACTATGACTATAAGATGTTCTTCTTTCATATAAACAAAGGTAAATATTAATACTTTCATTTAATCCGTCTCAGTGTCCTTTGAATCACTTTCATTTGAACATGCCTTACATAACAATATATCGAGCTTTTCGCCCAAATGCACAGAAATATTTAGTCAATTTAGGTTAAATAGTTGGAACCAGAAAAGCAAACTGCTGCTGTATTTTATTTTCATTTTTGTCTAAATATTTTAAAATGCTTGAAAAATTGTTTTAAATCGTCTGCCTATGTTAATGAATATGAGAATCGCGTTCTTAGGATGTTACAAAATATTAACCATGAAGTCATAAATATTTATATATTATTATGTTAATTCGTATATTGTTGATTTTCCTTCATTATTTTTTTGTAGTCAGCTAACCAAACATCTTACTAACTCTTCACATTTACATAGACGCACAAAGACCTTTTTATTAGGCATACGAATTATGTTTGCATTTATTAATTTTTTCCCCTTGAATGTTTAAAAAGAAATTCTTAACCGAAAATTTTCTTTCCCTCTGCAAAGTGTTCAAGGGCAGCGATGCCTTTGACTTCCCATCGCAAAAAGGTGGACAAAAGGGTGAGAGTCAATTACCAGACACTTGAGAGGAACCAAGGCTGGCTTCGGATCATTTCCTGTATCGTGTGCTGAGTGGCTACTTCAACTTCCGGTTCCACGAACAGAGGGTCATCGGGCGACCGTCACACTGACAAAATACATTTGAAAGCAAAAATCCTTCTCTTTTCGAGCGTCCATTTCTCTATGCAACAATTCCCTCGATAATTAAATAGAAAAAGCCTCCACAGGGGACTGGCTTGGCTTAACGTATTTTTGGGTTTCATCCCCTCAAAAAAAAAAAAAAGTTAAAATTAAAACTTTAATTCTCACTAGCTTAGAGAAAAGAAAAGCAAAATTTCACTCGAGAAAGTAAACAGCATTTTTAATGAAGAGGCCATTACAGGCTTTGTTTTTTTTTTGTTTGTTTCTCCGAACTCATTTGCATAGTAATTTTTCTAATTAAGTGCAGTTAAGGCAACTGCTACACGTGTTATTGCTATGCTATTTGTACGTGAATTAGGGCTATTTATGTTTAATGGTAAAAATGCACGTTATTTCAGCGGGTGACGAACAAGTTTAAGAAACGTCTTTCTTCACACGCTGCGTCTATTCTTCATAATTTAGACTAATATTAAAATGTTTATTAAATATTATTTACGTGATCTCCGCAAAAAAATATTTTTGTAAAGTTTAAAGAGAAAGTATAATCGTTTTTAAACCTGCTTCTATTGTATTTAAGTTAAATTTTTAAAATAACAAGAAATTAATTCTCCCGAGAAGGGTATAGAAAGTAGCGGAAGCCTTTCATCTACGAGGGCGTTTTGTAAAGTAATGCCTCCATGGCTGTAACGTTTTTATTTGTTAACCGATTTTCAAAATTCTTTTGTATCTTATACTCACATTTGTCCTCTATGTAATGCACTATTCACTTTTCGACATAGTCCCCATCCCTTTCCTACGCATTGCGCCAACGCGTGACTAGTTGGGTGAACCCGTCGGAGAGGAATTCCGGAGTTGGTGTCGACACCAGGATTGAATGGCAGCTTTGGACCCTCTTCTGGAGTACGATAACGTCCTCCCGCACACGAGTCCCCACACATCACAGGCGTTGCAGCGCCTACAGTTCAAAGATGAATGACTGAAGTTCAAAGATGAAAGATTTTGCACCTTGCCACTTTCACCGCTTCCCAAAGAAGAAAGAGCCCCATAAGGGACAGGAGTTGATTCTGACGGCGAGGTAAACGCTGCCATTCAATTTAGAAGTGAATATCTAATGTAAGAATCTTTGGGAGGATAGCATAGTATAGATTATACAGGAAATTCTTCAGGGGTCTTTCAGTTTTTAAAAGGTGTAAGAAATATGTTAATGTAAAAAATATATATAAAAATGGGACCTTGAAATTAATGTGTGATAATTTATACATATCTGACCTTCTTTTGAGTTTTACTGAAATCGTAAAAAGACAAGCATTTAGGTGGGCGTGAGTAAACTTAGCAAAGCAATTTTACAGTTTCCTATAAAATTTAATTTTAGATTTTCAAATTACTTTTATAGCCTTTTGTTTATTTTAAATAGGAATTTGGATACATTCTTGATCCACCCTGATTAAACAGTTGGACTAATATTATAGATATGAAGAAAGATATCTGCACATGTAACGTACTCGTTGATTAAAATAAGATATCTCTTAATCTCCCACGCCCATCTTATTATACGCACTACAGACTCAGGTACAAAAAAAGCGCACAAAATTAAAGAATGTTGAAAGGAAATTAGCATATAACCGGCTTCCAAGTTTATGCCCCGGAAATTATTAAGCTGCCACCCATGCTTAAAATGCAAAAATTTCGATAGAATCACCTTAAACTTTATTAAAGCGCATTCTTCACCTATCTTCAACACTCTTAAGATTAAAAAAAAAAAAAAGCTTCTTTACTCTGATAGACCCTCATAGTTGACTTACGAAGGTGAATGATATCTTAGTTCAATTCCATAAGACTAATTTCTTTTTTACTTTTCAATTAACGATGCTTAAAGAAGGCTACATTCTAATGAAATCTGAGCATTAAATGCCTAGAGCAAATATTAATTAATATTAAGCATCGTGTTTAAATAGGTTTCAATGCTTCAGGCATATAGATGATGAAATTTAATATGTCCATGTAACAAGAGAATTATTTGATAAATATGTTTATATTAATTATACATTTATCAATGACTTATTAAGGGAGACAGAAACTTCGGGGAGCTGTAGGCAATTACGAAGAACTTTCAAATTTGACCTGAAATTTCTTTTTTCTAAAACGTATAGCTGAAGAAGTTAGTTTACATGGCTTATACATTAAACACATACCGGCCAATGAATTAGAAACCTTCGTTCAATATGGTATTGACCCTCCTTTGGCTGTAATTACAGAACATACGCGGTTTGGCATGGACTCTACAAGGTGTTGCAATGCAGGTAAGGTAATCGCAGACCATGCATTCGTCAGAGAGACCTTCAGGTCCTGCAGAGTAGACGGAAGCGGATGCCTTCGACGAATGTCTCTTTCCAACATGTTCCAAACATTCACGATTCAAATCCGGACTTTGCGCTGGCCACGGCAGATGTTGCAATTTTAATTTGCTTTATAAAGAAGAAGGAGCCTAGTCTTTTTTTTCAAAAGTGTTTGCTTTCTGCAAGAAAATGCTCACATACGGTAATATGAGTGTGAATATAATGACTGAACTAAAATGGGACATTCTTCCCCATCCTTCTTAAAAAGAAGAAAAGAACACTTAAGAACACTGTTGAAATAAAAAATGCAGCCCTGAAGTGGTATCGGCATGAATCGACAGATTTCTTCGAAACTAGAATACAAAATCTTCCAGAACAAGTGTTCCAAGTGGCTTTGTTACTTGTACGATTGTGAGCAAATTCGAACGTCCTTTTAGATGCGATGTTCTGTGTATTTTTTTTTTTTTAAAGTTTGTTGCTTCAAAATACCCATTCCCCTCTTAGCATTGCTTACTTCCATTTATTTTTAGAATTTTGACTTTTCAGTACTTTAATTACCTCTGATTCATTTTAACCAACATGAGATGAAACGCACAAGTGGAAAAGTTTACAATAAACGCTTAAAGGCCCTGAAAGTACTTAGAATGTCAAGGTTTTGATTTGACAAGCCAAAAAAAAATAATAATAATAATAAAAAGGGAGAGAGAAATCATTGGCATTTATTCCCAAATAGCAGGCATTGTAACCGAATTTTTTTCCCTTTTTATATATGACAAGTGAAAAGACAGCTCACAAAACATTTGCTGAAAGCTTCGGAAGGAAAAAAAAAAAGACAACAAGAAAAAAAATACGCATTACATTGAAAGAGCGCAGGGGGAAAAAAAAGCGATATAAAGGATTTGGAAGTTGAGTTTCAGTCACGAAAACTGTCAACTTAGAACTCAGATTTATTCAGTAAGGAAAGGGGAATCGTGAAAGGGAAATTCAATAGTGGAGATAAGCCGTGAAAATGGAGCTAGCATGTGTTAAGTTATCGATGCCAAACCTGGAAATTTAACAGTTTCTTTACAGGAGAAGATCCAATCTATAATCCAATAATTCAATGATATTATCATATAGATACATACACACAATGAACTACAAATTAAATTACAGTCTACGGAAATGATTGCTTAGTCAATTAATTATCTGGCGCCCGATGCCTTGTCATCGCAGTATTATAATAGAACTTTGAATAGTGTCTTGATGGACAAACATAATAACTACATTTGTTTAAACCCACTGACCATAATGGACACTTCTCTATCATTAATATTTTCAGGATATCCCCCATCCATAAATAGTGGAACAGATTCTACGCATGAAAAGTGGTAAATTATAGAATCATAAGATTTCAGTTTCAAACGTGGAATGATAGAAAAACCTGTTAGTGACAAATGCGTTAAGAAAAGAAGGGTCTTCCAAAAGAAGAAGATCAAAATTTCTTCAGAATGTCTGGGTCAGAAGGACAAGGAGAAGTTTCTCCGGGGTTTCGGAAATCAATAAAACAGTAACCATGATGGACACTGCGGAAACATTCACATCAATTGATAGAAAATCTCTCCAAGATGTATACATATATCTTACAGCTGTTCCATATGTCCACCTATATTTAATTTCCTGCTCGGACGGTCGATTTCAGTGATTGCATGAGTGATCCTTTCTTGTACACTGCTTTGCAATGAAATTGCCCCACCAACAAAGAGTTATCCGACCTTATCCATATTTAGCTGGGGGGGGGGGGGTCGCCTACCTCGACTAGAAAAAGATTAGATGCGTGCTCACGGGACATGACCATTTGTGTTGATACAGGGTGTCCGGGTGCCTGTATAGGATCATCAGTTGACACCTGTGCGAGACGTTCCATGCAGTACGGAAGAAGCAACTGCCTCATGAACGTACAGTACTGTAATCCGCACAAACATCTTAATGCCGCGACGACGACAACGACAACCGTTCACGCAATTAACGGACTTTGAACGAGGTCGGATTATTGGCCTCTCCGAGGCTGGATGATCAACCAGACGGATTGTTGTCCATGTGTCGCGGGACGCATGGATGGTAGGCCGATGTTGGAGGCAATGGCGAGAGGAAGGCACACATGCCAGAAGATCAGGCTCTGGCGCCCGGAGAAGCACGTCAGCTCGTACCGATAGGCGGATACTGCGAACAGCGCTAGCGGACAGAGCCATCAGCCTGCGGCAACTGCGCAACATCATCACTATTCCCGGTATTGCTCCAGTGTCAATAGCGACAATAGCGCGCCGGTTACACGCCGCGACAATGTCTGCCAGGCGTCCATTGTTGGGTCTTCCTTTGACACCTGAGCACCGCGCGATACGACTGTAATGGTGTCGTGAACGAGTAAGCTGGCGAATGTAATGGCGCCCGGTGGTCTTCAGCGACGAATCCCGCTTTTGTTTGGACACCGACGACTGACGCGGACGGGTGTGGCGCAGACCATTGGAACGTGCCAATGAACAATGCATCCGGTATCGCCATCGTGGACCAACACCCGGGATCATGGTCTCTGATGCCATCGGCTACGATACCAGAACGCCTTTAGTCCCCATCCAAGATACCCTGACAGCAGCACGGTACGTCACAGAGATTCTGCAGCCCGTATTACTGCCCTTTCTGCACACCATATCCGGCACAGTCTTTCAGCAGGATAACGCCAGACCGCACACGCCAAAAATTAACTGACACAGACGTACCCAAGATGATATTCGCCACCTGTATGATCACCTACACCTGCATCGCCGCTAGAGGTGGTGCCACAACCTACTGATGCCGCTTTCCGTTGGGACACCCTGCACGTCTTGGCTCCATAACATAATAAAGGCGTGTTCAGATGTATCTCTTGCTGTATACCTACTTTTGGCTCATTCGGATAACTCCTTGTGGGTGGGGCAATTTCATTGCAAAGCAGTGTAGATAAGCTAAATTACGCGGCAAAGAAGATACATGATCTTTGGCGTAACTCCATAAGAAAAAAAAATCACATGGAGTTAGGTTAGGTGACCATGGAGGCCACGGAAAAAGAAGTCTTTGTATTTCGTCAGGGTTCCCGAAAATCACCTGAGAACGTCACCTTTTTGTCTTGAGTGCCCTCCAGGTTAGCAAAATCTACAAGTGCGCCATGGTGCCTATTACAAATCCGAACTATCTGTTGTTTTGTCACGGTTATACTCTTATCAAAAAAAGCACGAGAACTGTCAATTTTAGCTAAATTTAAATTAAAAATAATGTTGATTTACTAAACAAAAAAATTTGTTTTTCAATGTTGAGACATTACTGGTGCACAGTGTAACAATTCAAGAAGCAAGGGGTGGATATCGTAAGATGAAATGTCGCAATTCTGATGCGTTTTCAAGTTTTGTAAAGATCGTCAATTTATTATGTGCGTTTCATCAATCTAAAATAACCGATTTTTTGCGGTTAATTTTGTATTTTCTTCATTTTTTTTTCACTTTCTTATTACAAATTCACTTTATAACGAACTGAATTCTTGGTCCCTTCGAGTTTGTAATAAGGACTTTATACCTAGATTGACAAAATGGATCTTGAAAGTAGAAACAGTCATAAAATAACGTAAAAGCACGTTTCATGTTGCAGTTATGAATCCACAGGCTCCCAAAGCTTACAAATAAAATTAAGTGCTGAAAAACCTATCAACCAGAAAATGTAGTGATTCAAGTTTTTTTCAATCTTTATTATTAAGTACTAAAACTTTCTTTGTCCTTGCTTATATTTGTTTGTCTTAACTCTATTTTCTCTAAACATTTCTCTAGCAGTAAAAACTTTTCAAAAATTTGGTATTGCTAATCCATATCCAGGGTTGGGCAAAATAATGCGAACACCCGCTCAAAATAGGATCGTCCAAATAATCGTGACGTTTGAGAAAGCTCATAGAAATTTGCATGTCTCACGTATTAAAATCAGTTCTCTAACACTCCTGTGTTACATTTCAGTATATTACATGTTGTGTTCAGTTGTAGTTTGCAGTAAGTGCTTCCTGAAATGTGTGACCTCACAGACTTTGGAAGTGGGCAGATTGTTTAGCAGGTGTTTCCGTGACCCGAACAGCGACATTGTTGAATGTTTCAAGAGCAACAGTCTCCAATGTTATGAGTGAGTACTGAAAAACACGGTAAAATTTAATCGGCGAAAAAGAATAGTGAGGAGGAAACAATACTGAATGATACGGACCGTCCAGCACTAACAAGACTGTGTCGAAACAGTCAAAAACTACTGCAACAAAAGTGACTGCAGAACTTAATACCAAACTTGAAGACCCTATTTCGGTAAAAACAGCTTCACAAATGCGATATTCATGGAAGAGCTACAACTGAGAAACCCATGCTAAAGCCTGGACACCCGATGACTGGAAAAGAGTAGTAAATCGGACGAATCATCCTTCACATGATTTCCGACGTCGGGACGAATTTACGTTTGGAAAAGCCCCATAGAAGCCTACTATCCAGACTGACTCATTCCTACAGTAAAACACGGTGGCGGATCTGCAATGATATGATGGGCCATTTCATTGCTACTCTCAGCGGCCGGATTACTGCTCACTTGATACTGTGAGTTCTTACGCGACCAAGTCTATCACATGGTCCAGATTTTGTTCCCTGACAACGCCATTTTTCAAGATGACAATGCGCCCATACATACTCCCAGAACTGTGAAATCTTAGTTTGAAGAGCACGATGGCGAAGTGCAGCATTTTCCATGGCCCAAATAATCGCCAGATTTGAATATAATGTAACCCGTATGGTCAGTTTTGGAAAGGCAACTCAGAAGGAGATTTCCTATCCCTTCATCTCTTCAGCAATTGGCAAGTTGAAGAGTGGTACAAAATCCCAATGGAGGCTATTCAAGGATTGTATGAATCAATTCCAAGCAGGTTAGAAGGTGTAATCAAGGCAAAAGGAAGCCCACCACCTTATTAATAAACAATTTGTAACTTTTCTCTGGTATTCACGTTATTTTGTCCAACCCCTGTATTAACCAGATTCGTAATAACGGGGTTCGACCTTATGTTCTAACTAAGTGATGCCTACTCTTTTAGAAGGATTATGGTGTGAAGATCAGCATCCAAAATCCTGTTATTTCTATCAGCTCTGGTATATCCCTTCTTTTCTATAATTTTCTATTTAATTAGGTGTATCACAAACTTTTTTTTTTATTCACCTGTTAAGCTAGCTATTAAGTATAGAAGACTGATAAATGGATGCCATACAGTCTAAATTTATATTTGGATGGAATTCTAAAACAGAAAACCACTAACTCTAAGGTAAAAACTTGTTTACTTACATTAAATTAAAATTTCCCTCGTAACGGAAACCTAAGGAAATTGGAGTCACTAACGGCTGACAACTGAGAATTATTATGGGGGAGGATTTAATAAGTACCCTAGAGAGAAAACATGGATAAAAAAGGGAGTAAAAAGCAACATTCTTAATAAGATAAATCTCATTTCTCTTGAGTGGAACCCTCAACGCGACGTGGGTGGTGATTTTGAAAACGAACTTGAATAGGTTTCATTAAGAAGGAGGTTTATTGCCGACTAATTAGAACAAGACCCTCGTCATCAGCGTCAAAGTGCCTTAATTGAGGGCGCCCGGTCAACCTGAACACGATGTTCATTTTCCCCACCACCCTTCCTTCGACCATTTTGGTAGGGGGTTCCCAAAGAAAGGGCACATTTCACTGGAGACTGGCAACGATGACGACCCCACCCTCCCGCCACGATCTATTGACGTCGTTCCGCCAACTCCTTGACAACCGACCGATCACCAGAAGAGCTTTCCAGGTCGTAAAACGTCTCCGTCAGCGGGACGGAAATGATAAAAGGATCTTAATTAAGAAAATTCCTTACTTACTTCCAACTTAATAATTCTCCATGCGTCCGACTGCGTGCAACGAGAGATTCAAAAAGTTCTCTCCCGCTGCGGTTTGATCGGAATCAGTATTCTTTGGAATTGGAAAAGCGAAAATTACGCCTCGTTCATTTCCGCACATTCATTTGAGAGAATTTCTGCTTTATCTAAATTAAAATTTGCTATTCATACTTGAAAGAAATGATGAGAATTTCATTAAAAACGCGTATTTTAGGAATCTCATCAAGGAGTCCAAAGAGAAGCATGTTTATTGGACGAACTTTCCATAAAAGAATCGTTGCGAAAGATCAAATTAGTGAAATTAAGCGATGAAACAAACTGAAAATTCTGTTTTAATTAAAAAATAACATTTATGTTTCAGATCTATGAAACCTTTCAAACAGCGAAGATTCAGCAATTTCCTTAGAAGCGTCTTTATCAGTTTCCAAAAGCAATCGATATGCATCACGTTTTTTAAACTAATCAAATTTTAATTTACAGCTTTGTTACTTAAGCAGAAAGTAGTAGATATATCTTTTACGAAGAAACTTATGCATATCCACTTGATTTAAAAACCCATCTCTTAAAATAGGGATCCTTGAACAAGAAGACTAGTATGTATGATCGATAAAAGTCACCAACAGCTTGTGAAACATCAAGAACTTCAAAGAACACGTCAATCACCAGCATCTGCGATCAACTGCATCTTCCACATGTGCTTGCTGCTTGTAGGAACTCAATCACAGCACGTTTACCAGTTTGTCGGGAAGATGAAATAAACTAGAAAACAAACGGGAAATGTTATCCTGTAACAAACAAGTAACAGACACATTGTTAGAACTTCTGGAAGGACTGCTACATTGCAGATAGATATATACATGTATACAGGGTGTCCAAAAAGTCTGGTTCGAGATCATACACAGCATTGTTCCCCACTTCCTTGGCTACGCAAAATTGCAAATCAATGGCGTTATGCCACTTATATGTTAGAACGTAGGCTTTCAATATCACTATGTAGGTCTCTTTCTCAGTTTCGACTGATAGTACTTATCCTATATCATCTTCTCCAGACTAATCATTTTCCGCCTAAAGAAATGAATGTTCTTTGTTCATTATTACAACAAAAATTGACTCAAAGAAACCTGTTGCATTGCTTATTGTTTATTATTATGGAAAAAGTTTCAGTCAGTTTTTTATTTTATTAATTGCAAGACATTACAAAATTCTATCCTGTTCAATTAAGAAATTCCGTTTGGCTTGATTATGATTTATACATTTCTATTAGATCACTAACAGCTCTTTGTTCTGCATAAAAGAGATCAAACGAGCTTCCGTTTCGGAGAGACTTTTGAGGTTGAAGCCATTTCAATAATCGCGTCATGAGGTTTCATTCTAAAAATACGGAATAGGGTTTAGAAGAAAGAGAAATCATCTGCGCTAACGGAAATTTCATTATTGCTCAATCTACGGAATGATCCCTAAATGATGTATGAATCACTAAAAGAATGAGTTGAGTGTTAATAAGATTACGAAGAATAATTTTTTGGTATTAATGCTCAGCGTATAGTCATTTTAATATGAAGATTTCTGAACCGCCGAAAGGGGTACTGTATCTGCAAAGTCCTTCCAAAATTAAAGTAACGGGGGGACGTTTTGTCACTTACAGCTGCTATTCCTTGGAAAACATAACTCCGGGTTGCTTATTGTGTATCCGTCAGAATCAGGAGTGTTTCAAATGCGGGCGATAATCTATTCTCATACGCTCTGTAACCTTTAGAAAAGTATGAGCCCACATCCCTTAAGCAAGTCAATATAATCCGTTTGTGTAGCGATTTTCACAACCACGTGCAACGTTTTACTTCCTTTTTAAGGTTTATTAAATAATGAATTCCCTTCGGGCTGATGTGTAATAAGACTTGAATGCCAACGAAAATTCGCTTGGCATCCGCTTCATTTTAACGGGCGAACGGGTTACGACTGCTTCGGATATCAATTCTGACCAAACAGCCGTCCACTTCAACTTATCGATTGTCAAAATCACGGTTTATTAACCAGCAGTTATGAATATGGAGCGCAATCTAATTGCACTTCACCGAAATTAAACCATACATGATTTATAGCTTTCCGTTTCTGTCGCTCAACTCGAGCCGTTTTTCTTCCACTGATTGCGAGTTTCACATTAGTAAAAATAACCCATCAAATTTAGAAAATTATGCGAATAAGGGGCCCACGTGATTTAATCACGATTCTTGCTTTTTAATCATAGCTACCATTAAGTTTTAATTATTTTCCAACGAGCGTATTAATTATCCTTGAAGAGAATCGAAGCGGGTGTCATTAACACTTTCTGGCATCTGCGCGTCGATTCGGAAAAGGACACGAGCTCCTCTACCACAGAAAAAATTTTTATAAATGAGAGCACTAATAAACGTATTTTCTAAATTAAAATGCTAACGAGACTAAATCTTTGTGTTTCTGTTAAACGGAACGCAAAGTTGATATCTGACGATTATGAGATAATAACAACAACAACAACAACAACTCCGCACTTAGACTTTTAAAGTTAATTATGTTAAATATATACATAAAGATCATCAAAACATCCAGGGAAGGTCATTTAGGTGATTAAGAAAAAAATCTTAACATATTTTGTAATTTCTAAGGCGTGCTCCAATAGGAGTCCACGACCGATCTTCGCAAACCTAAAGAGAGCCACACCTTAATTTAGTCATTTATATTGAATAAGTTTAATCTTGATAATTAAAAGACTACAAGAAACTGCCGCCGCTTAGAATATCGATCTTTAAAAAGTGCTTTCTCCTATCAAAAAATGAATTCACGTTAGGTATGCAATTTTTATAGAAGAAACTTTTATCGCCTATTCTAAGGAGTAATTCTCTAATTAATAAGCACCCATGAGTTAAATTTCGAATGAATCTGCTCAATCAGTTGAATTATATCTATAAATTCAACGGCTACACCTTATCCTCAATATTAATGAACTAATTTCCATCTACAGGGCTGGACAAAATGTCACTTAAAGTTTTTTCTTTCCTATTGAGCAATACATTAAGTAAAGAAAAAGTGTGTAATCTAGAATTAATATGTGAATCACACACACACACCGCCAATGAATTAGAAACCTTTGTTCAATATGGTATTGACCCTGCTTTGGCTGTAATTACAGAACAAACGCGGTTTGGCATGGACTCAATTACTACTGAAGAAGAGAGGAGGTCATAATTAAAAACGGATATGTCCAAATTATGCCGATTTTTGTGAAATGACAAATACTTTTTCCGTACATGTGCATCTCATTTCAAATAATTTGCACAAGGGTGCAGATAATGTGGTTCATCCTACGAGCCACATTTTCTAATATGGTTTCATACTGGCAAATGCGCTCTCCAGACCAGCGATGTTTGTGTTTATTCTCTTTACTAATAAGCTTGGAAGACCAAACTAAGCCTCAGTAGACTAATTTCCTGATAGATAACCATTGAATCTACTTGAAATTTAATCTCACTTTCTCGACACGTAAAGGGAAAAAAGGAATAGAAAAGGTACGATTCACGTATTATATCTCATGCATATTTACTATGAGGGTTGCTCCGAAAGTAAGTTTCGTCATTTATTTTACACCTTGCACTATTTTTCAACGTAGTCGCCACCGACATTGAGACATTTGTCGTAGCGTGCAATCTGTTTGAAGAAAGTAGCAACAGGCAAGCGTGCCCGAGGTTATTCGAGTACAAATCACGATGGGAGACAGACGTTTAATATCACATTCATATTCAAATATTAATATCACGTTTAATATCACATTCACTCAAATGAGCCGTTTCTGATTACAGAGGATGATTCCTTAATTTTGCACCAACTTCGTTTTTGTTTTATTACAAAAGTAAAAATTGTAGATTCTAATTTTTTTAAACAATGTGCATGCACATGCTCTTCTTTTCACCTGTCATGTGCTTGCGGGCTGGACTTAAAAATGGCGACATTGTGCAAGGAAGAAATTAAAATACGCATAAAAAGAGCAAAAATTAGAAGACAAAGGTTCACACGTTGAGTTATGTCCACAATAAGAATGTTAAAACCAACTCAAGGAAACTGCATGAACAACTCCTGGCTGGCCCCAAATCGGAATATGTGGTCACTTTGGACGAGACATACTACAATCTCGAAAATTGTAATGGTGACTAAGATTCTATACGTCCAGCCGGGTCAGAAGGTACCAGATGAATGGTTGGTGAAATGTCATGAAAGTTGGCCTACCGGATTCACGGTCGTCGGCGGAATTTGCGGCCGTGGAACCCTTCAGCTCAATTCAAGTGCCAACTAAAGTAAAAGTAAATGCCCAGTATTACATCCAGTACGTTTTGAAACCGTATCTGAAGCAACAGCTTTCAAAGACGTATCTAGGTGAGGTGGACAAACTGAACTTACACCATGATTTGGCGTCCAGTCATACGGCCAACACAACCAGGCCTATCTTGAGGAGGTTAAAGGCAAATTAGGAATCTAATACATACCCAAAGAAGTCATCCCTACCGAAGGACCAGACGTTAGTCCAATGGATTTTTTTGCCTTTGGTTACTTAAAACAACGCCTGTTTCTGCAAAAGCCAGGACCATTAAAGGCCTTTAGAAAGTCCTCCAAGACGAAGAACATATTGAGCAAACTGAGACCATACATTGACGAGTACTTCGAGTACTGTGCAAAATTAAGGAATCACCCTCTATATATGGAAGAATGTGGGAAATACAATTGTAGATTTAGAAAGTAGAATGTGAAACAGAATCCTTACTCCAAAGCAGAAGGCACCCTAATAAAAACATTTAGTCGGCTTTCTAGGTGCTTGCAAATATTATTTTGCCCAATCTCTGTATCTGGTTAAGAATTAGAAAAACAGAAGAAACTGAAAAGCATGAGTTGGGAGATGCGAAATTATTAAAGTAAAAGACGATTTTTAATTACTTCTAGCCCGCCTTGAAGATATATCTCAACTTGCTCAAATGTATCCCAACCGTTTAGTTGCTCGAGTAATTCTAAAATTCTAATTGCATTCATTTTCTTTTAAAGCTGCATAAATTAAGCGAATACAAGCGAGTGTCCGTCGTCGTCGTAACTTTATTTTCCCACCGAGGGGATTTCATTTGAAATCCTTCCCCGCTGAAGTTAAGTCCAAAGGAGGAGAGGAAATGGGTAATTGGTGCTTAGGGATTAAAATCTCTTGTTACAAATAATCAGCTGAAAGAAAGGGAGACTTAATTTACACTAATGAACTTAATTTCCATCTCAGAAAAAAAAGAAGAAAAAAGAAACTTCTTTCAACTTATACGTTTAATCATTGCACGAAATGTTGCACATTTTGAAGGGGTTGAAGTTGAAAGCACAAAGCTGTAAGTTCACTGACCCTTAACGATATAGAACGCTTTTTAAAAACTGTTTTTTAAAATTACGATTCCTCCTTTCGATAAGTGGATTATAAATTTGAACTTGACACTGAGCAAAAAACTCGACGAGGAAGCCATCGTGCAATTGCTGTCGTTACAATACGCCACTTGACACAGTCGTCGACAAGTTAATTAATCCTTATAAAAAACAATTAAGATTTATTGTTCCCTCTTTATATATATCTTACTCCACTTATTTTTAGAATAGGATGCCCTACTTGTGACCATAGAAAATTCTCAACATTAAGCATAATAATGCCTCCTCTCCATAGATATGGCTTACTAAATACACCGTGAGAATGACGTTTTTTAAAAGCGAAAACATTTGAATACAACCCCGTTACAGTTCCGTTCTTCTTATGTGGTTACAAGGCCTTATTATAAGCTTATTAACGAAAAGGAAATCATAGCTGGATTAGAATATTCACGGAACTTGACCACCGCGGTTAGGTTATGTTATGCTTTTTCCTCTTTCTTATTTTTAAATTATTACCATGGGACGAATTATAACGGAAATTATGCTCGAAAGAAGTTTAGAGTCACATGAATTCAAGTGATTAATTATAAAAAAAAATTGTTTTCAATTTTCAGTCGGCAGACTATGACAAGCATATAGATTGCAAGTGACAATGATTTTTTGTAAAATATTTTTATACTTTAAAAATAGAGATTCTATAAAATAAATAGAAACCATTTTAATGAAATAGAAACCAATTTGTGTGTTCTTTTTTTTTCAGGCCCCTTAAAATGAATATATGCATGCAGCAATAGTAATCTGATGTATACCATAAAGCAGTAGCACAAAGAATCAATCTTGCCGAAAATATCAGTGCACTAAAGCTAACTTGCGTAAAAAAGGAGCATCCTTATCAGGGAATATTTTCCCTTAAGGAGAATAGCGTGTGTTGATATGCTAGAATGCAGCCACAGTGAAAACCTAATGGAAAAATTTTCGAGCTATAAAGATAATGATGGTCCCCATGTCAAATCCTACTATTACTAAACTGCTATTCTGCAATTAAATTAAGATGAAAAATATTAATGTCGGAGAACTTATTTATAATTTCAATGCGCTTCAACCCGACTTTATGCCCAGGTTGCGTTATACAGGGTAATTCAGTCAATTACGTGCGATTCTAATGGTTTATTACTCAGGAACTAATAAACATAGGAATGTCATATAGATCTTACAATACACATTAAGAACTTCACACCTCATGAACAACACGACGAAGCCTGAGGGTAAAGTTTTGCAGCACTGCGCCTCGCATCTCACTGTCAATTAGTGTACAAGACTTGGTGATTGCCTGACGGAACTCATCCATAGTGCGGGGGCGTGTGCTGAACACCTTCTTATGGAAGCCCGCACAGAAAGAAGTCACAGGGGTTAAGGTCAGAACTGGTCGGTGGCCAGCTGAATCCGTCGTTGAAGAGGTTTGGGAAACGGTTGGAGATGAATTGATAGGTCAATTCTGAGGGGGTTCCTTAAGGAGGTGTTCAGCACACTCCCCCGCACGATGGATGAGGTCCGGCAGGTAATCACCGAATCTTGTGCACTGGTTGACAATGAGATGCGAGGCGCAGCGCTGCAAAACTTCACCCTCAGACTTCGTCGTGTTGTACATATGAATGGAGCACAAATCGAACATGTTGTTCATGAGGTGTGAAATTCCAATGTGTAACGTGTATTGTAAGATCTATATGACATTCCTATGTTTATTAGTTCCTTAGTGATAAACCATTAGAATCACGCTGTACAAATCACATTATACTAGTCAACACACTTTTTTTGTATCCAATAGTGCTCTTAAGAGTAATTGATATGTAGAATTCGAATCTGCTTTTAGACTTTTTCTATCACGTCAGGTTTCCAAATTATGCACATAGAAGCTGCAATGTTAAAGTAATATGTGGTGAGGAGAAGCGGCTGCAATGTTAAAGCAGCCGCAAGGAAATTTATCAGGCCTCAAAACACTGAATAATTTTAAAATGTTTCAATGAAAAACAAGAAATCTGTACGTGCTAGAAAAATTTTTATGGTATATTTGAAAATAACGTATCAAACTACAAAGAAAAGCTGTAAAATATTGACTAGTGTTACTATAGATATAAACAAAGATTTTAGATGCTTTCTATGGAATATTTAAGTTTTTTTCGGCAAGCTATACTAAAGATGTTCCATGTGGGCATCTTTTTTCAAATCGATAATCCATTTTCCCCACTTATAGTGTGTTGTTTTAAATCATTTACCATTTAAAAGTGATGGAATAGCAAACATTTAGTGGCATATCCCCACAAAAAAGTGCAGGGCATTAAATCCATCTTTGTTGTTATTGTGGATCTCTCTATCTAAGAATTCGGTTTTATACAATGTCGAAACTCTCTAATTCTTTTACTGTAACCAAAAATGGTATAGGGACCTAAAAATCATTAGTGATTGGGCAAATCTACTGGAGAACAAAGAAGGTCATAATCATAAGCAGTATTCATAATTTATCCATAAAATGCAGATTTTTCTGAAATGATAATAAATATTTTCCGTATTTTTGCGTCTCATTTCAAATAATTTGCACAAGAGCGTATCTAATTTGGTTCATCCTACGATCCACATTATCTACCATGGTTTTTCCAGATACTGCAGAAGCCCAAGGAATTCATTTGACAATCAACCATTAGCCGATCACTTTAACCCATAGAGTATAACGAACCCATAATCATAACTGAAGTACCATTCACTTGATGACTCATTTGAACCTATTCTTTTCGGCATCTCAAACTTGCTGTTTTATGAACTTGTTTCAAGGGAGGTTTTCTTTTCTTCTTTACATGCAAGATGAGAAACAGTCGTCAATAACAATCCAGGAGAAGAAAAGAAACAATATCGGCAACAGAAAGATCTCTCTCAGTTGCAAGTTGGCGAATATGAAATTCAGCTCTAGAGTTGAGTATTTTCTCTCTACCCGATCGCATTTTTACAACGCTTTTATAACTTTCACCATGTTTGGGTCATGTTTGGTGGATGAAATCTTGTAATCAATATTTCAACTCCTTCCACTAATCCCATCTTGCTGAAATTTTGTACGCATACCGTAAAATCTTGAATACACGCCGGGTCTCAAATAAACGCCGGGTCTTTTCGGGTCATCTTTCAAATCGCCAAAAAACGACAGCAGCACAGAAAGACCCTGAACAACATTTAAAGACCCCGTTTAAATGATTCATATCCCTGCCGGCAGAGACATATTGCTGAAATTGCGCTATTCTATGCGGGATTCAGAAACCATACCTTGTAAGAGATCAAAGATTATGAAGAACTTTGTAATTATGAGGCAGTTATCTCCAGTGATTCCGAACCAGAAGATCATATTATCTAATTATTAATTTTTAGTTTTACAAAAAAATTTTTGTATTAAATTGCAATTCAAAACTTTGTCGGATTTATTGCAGGGTGACTAGCGACCAGGAAAACTGGGAAAAGTCAGGAAATTTAAAAAATCAGCAAAAAAATGCGAAATTGGAACGAAGCATTGGTCAGGGAAAATTATATGATCAACTGGGACATGATCAATTTTACGCAATCGTTTTGAGACACCCTATTAGACACCCTGCTATTGTTAATAGCCCTTAACACCGGGTCTCCAATAAACGCCGGGCCCCGACCCCTCGCCGGGGCCCCCCCCCCCCCCGGTCCGGGCCATTGAAACAGATAAACGCCCGGCGCCATTCAAGATTTTACGGTACGTAAAGTCGGTGACAATGCATGAATAAAAAAATAATTTTCAGGAAAACTCGTGCGTTGTTTTTTGAAAAAGTTTTTTCATTCACTTGTTACTTTGCCACCAAGTACTCGTGCTACTGGGGTTTGTTTATGTGAGCTGCAGTTAGTCTCTGGGACATCCAAATTTTACGAATTTTTTCTTCCTTCACTTTACTTTTTCGTGGCCTTGTGAAAACACGAAATAAATAGCTAGCAACAGTGTCAAATAATCTAAATTAAAAATTCATTCATATCAGGAACCATTTACTCAGGTTGAGTTTATGACTTTGGCCAAAGCTGAATGTACATCTTTTTTGTCTTTCTCCAATTTTTGAAAAGATTTATGAATACAAAAATATGGTACATGTTTACTGGTCATTTGATAGCAGATTACGTTTGCCTATTAAGTTTGTGCAATTCTTTTTTTTTTTTCATTAAAGTTTTGAGAAAAATGTATGCGAGTTTATAATTTTGTACCTAATTTCACTCTAACTAGACCGTTCAATTTAACCATTATTTTTATTTTTCCTTTAAAAATTTTATTTCAATGTACATGAAATGTATTGGCTATGCATTCTACGTAATCTTATCTCGACACTAGAGGATGTTTAGCTGAAATCTATTTGCTCTATATTATTTTAAACGTAAAATTCTTTTAAAAATACTTTCTTTATTATCTTTAAAAACTTTTTATATAATGAACTATGAAAGCAAATATGTTAGAATTTTTTAATAGTGGATGAAGAAGGGAAGGAAAAAAGAAAGGGTACAACTAATAAGCCTCTGATTAATAAAAAAAACTGAAAATTAAAAGATTGAAATTGTTATAAAGAAGTTGATGATACAGATAGATAGAATAGAGGGAAGGTTTCTTACTTTCGCTTCGCTGCTATCCGTGTCAGAGGAAGAGGACGGTCGACGAGTCAGAAGAAAAATGGCCATGGCCGTTGAGGACGAAAAGAAAGAGAGCGTGCGAAGAATCAGAACGTTCTCGACCAGAAACGCCAGAACAGGTCAAGTAAACTGAGACGGTGGAAGAGAAGGAGTCGCTACTATGTCACGGCAGAACGAAGACACTAGCAAAATAATGAAACCCGCCGAACTAGCTTCTCCGTTTGGGATGGAACGCTTATTCCCTATTCTTTTCAATGAAAGTAGTTATGGAAGTCCGTTTCTAATGTCAGGAAGATGCTAATAAAGAGTATAAGATTTCAGGTATATTAAGCAAAGTACGCCAACTTGCTAAAAACTAGAAAATATCTTCTTTGCACTGTACACTAAATTTTTCCCCAAATCGATTTTAGACATCTTTAAAACTACTTCAAACTGCTGCTTAATCGCCAGCTCACCTGCTTTGCTTGCAATCAGTTTCCAGAGAGTGCAGTAAACGTTTCCACTAAAGAGAATCGACAATGCTCAGTCCGGTATATGTGCTCTTTAACTTTATACAAACTATCTGAAGTCTGATTTTTGTAGGTTACAACCATCACCTTGGTTAGACTGAAAACCCACTCAACTGCTATATATTTGCTGGAGAGTGGAGGACATAAACACTTTATCGACACATTAGCACTTATAAACATTTACTCCTACATTAATTTCTTCGGCTTAAAAGCACAAAATAACATAAAAAAACCTCTTCGCTTAGAGCGGGTTAACTAGCGTGGAATTTCCCTATCTCCATTTATAGCACCTCTCGACAGGGACGGGGGAAGCTCGCTCGTTGGTGATGGGTTAAAGAGATGAAGAAGCATTAAAAAAATCAATAAACGTCATTTCAGCTTCACTATTTCGATAACATCGTTAGTGAACACACGATTTTTGCAGATATATACAAAAAACAATAATAAACCTCGTTTCCATTGCCTCGATGAGTCCCGAATGAGGCGGTGGTTCCACTGGCTCACAATCCAGGTGGGCGTTGGTCCGCTTCCTCACCTGGCTCCCTCTACATTAGCGCTGGGACGAGCTGAAGTCTGTCAAGGCAATAGACGATCGATCCACTATTAATGGCACAGCGTATTTATTAGATAGAATTAAGCTTTTTTTCTCCCTCTCCTTCCTAAAGTGAACGCATTTCACGCAACACAATGTAAACGAACCGTAAGTAGACGGGGAGCGACAGCAACGGGCAAAAAGCATAAGGAAATGAAGCGAAAGATCGATAATTCTCCTCTCATCAATCTCCGACGGATTTATGGGAATAATTAAAGGGAGCCACGTGCGAAGTACTAATTAAAAGCAGAAAGAAACCCGTTCTGGAGCCGGCTGTGATTCTTCTACTAATTAGTGAGAACTTTTGTTTTTCTGCGATTTGCGAAAATGCACTGAAAATAAAAATAAATTATTTTTATAGAAAACCCCAGAAACAATGGAATGTTTGTATCCACAAGCGCTCTCTATGAGAAACACAAAGACGGCGTTTTCGCTTTAAGTGTCGTTTCATGTTCGCTTGTCAATGTTTATAGAGGATTAAAAATTGATATTACGCTAGAAATACAACGTTATTCAAGAAGGAAATAAATTTTATATCTAATTCGCCTTATCTAAATGTCAACCATTAAAGGGTCTTTAGGTCTGAAAATTAATTTTAAGGAAGAATCATAGTTGTAATGAAAAAAAAATCAAATTAAGATATAATCACATATTTAACATACCTGGAGTTCATCGAGCATCATCATGATATTTGAAGTGAAAAAAAAAACAAAAAAACGAGGGTCCAAAGAGATGCGGTAGAGAGGGTCTACCGCATCTCTTTGGACCCTCGTTTTTTTTTC
>JAHWFO010030585.1:1766122-1790158 GCA_023313115.1 Rhysida immarginata | reverse complement strand
CAAATATGCTGAAAAGAAGAATATAAATATTTGTTGTTTAATATTACAGTCATATTTTATATACAGCTGCATGTCAATTTACGTATTCGATTTCAGCGTTCACACGAAACTTTCCAAACACGCGCGAAATGAGAAATGAAATGCTCGCACGTCTAAATGTTTTAAACTACTTCGCCTATGTTCTTTCCACCGCTAGAGCTATTCATCCCTTAATCAAAGTTACTATTCATCCATTCTTAATCATTGTTGCAAAGCATTGTCGGGAAAAATCTTGTAAGCATTCCAAGGAGCTTTACCTGTGACGAAGACGTGATTTTAAATTTCAATATTTCCCTTTTACTTTCACTTGGTTTAAATAAACAATAGAAATACTTTTGATTCTATCCACACTCACATCATTTTTAAATATAGGTCTAAGTTTAATTAGCCATTTTAACAATAGGCCTAACATTATATAGTCAGTTTAACTATTGGCCTAACATTAATTAGCCATTTTTAACTATAGGCCTAATATTATTTAGTCATTTTTAACAATACGCCTAACATTAAGCACGGGTTGAGTGGCATATTACCTCTACGCGACGTCCAACATTTTTTATCTCAAAAACAATGCCCCAGAGAAAAAAAATGAAAGAGGGAAATGTTGCTTAGATTTGACCTCTCTATCACCCCCCCCCCCCCCAAGTTTGTAAACGTTATTCTAGAAAACCCTGTATATAGAATCATTTCTCAATATAATTACCCAGCCGGCCAGATGGCCCAGAGGGCTAGGGCGTAGGCTTTCTAGTTCTCGAGTCTACCTGGTCGAGGGTTCGAATTCCGTCGTAGGCATGGATGTTTGTGTTTGGCCCGGGCTGCGTACAGATATAACTTGTGTAAAAGGCGCAAAACAACCTTAGTACGTAATCGAGCCAAAAATTCTAATAAACCAACCAACCAATATATATTAATTACCCACTTTTATAAAACATTTAGTGTAGCAGTCAACCGCGGTTCTTACCTTTGCATCGCTTCCTTAAAGTTACAGTCTCTTTCTACCAGAAAACAAGCAGACTTCCTTTAAAGGACCAAATAAATGGAGCAAATTCTGGATTATAAACTGAGAATGTGGGAGCAAAAGTACATTTTTCGATATGTTACAAACCTTTTAGCAACAGAAGGTGGAGCATATTCATATAATATGCCTATTGGGCGGCCAAATCAATCGACCAAATGAGAGCACCAAGCAACTAAGTTCTGTAATACTATGTTCAAGGCGCTCAGGTAGGCAAATTCACTTTATTTTCTAATTTCCTCTTGTGTATGGAAGGAGTGTCATGCTGAAAGTAATTTAACAGTGACAGTAATAATCTAACACAGCATATGAAGAAGCTAAAAAACTACGCAGCAAAGTAGGTAGATTAGTAAAATTTACAGCGAAAAATGCTGATACTATCCAAAACTATTAATTGCTGAGATGAAAGCAGTGTGAAATCATGTATGCATAAGCAGAATACAACAATGAAATTTTATATTTACCTTTACTAAAGAAAACAATTGTAAATAATTTACCCTTCTATAGAATGTTTAAATTATGCAATATTATATCCAATCTGATTGATATCAATGCAATGAATTATAACCATTTGGAAAAAATTGTTACTGAAAATATATTTCACTCATCTGTAAATCTTGACTTGTTTTCTATGATTATAATTTTTTTCATATTAATATTTTCATTTTTATATAATCTACAATTTCATTTTACTTTCATTTCTTTCTTTCATTGTAATTTCTTGGGTGTACTCAACCTGTTGCTTACAATTTAAAATAAATAAATAAATAAATAAATAAATAAATAAATAAATAATGAAAGTTTGACTAAATTTGCGAAAATTGTGATTTCAAGTAAAATATGAAACATCTTCAGCATGTACATATTTGCATATCTGATAACATTTTCACATTTCAGAGAGCGCTCGGAAAACGAGCGGCAAAGCTTTTAAGTCCTACATAAACATGAGAGAGGTAAATAATCTAAAAATTAAAAACTACATCAAAAAATCAATATTTCTCAAACTATATGATGTACGAGACAACAGAAAAATTTGAATTTGATGTTTCATGAATGAAAACAGGAACTTAAGAAATATTAACCAACAGCAGATAGATTGAAAATATATTGATTACCTTTAAAATTCTTCAAAATAAATTCATCAAAATAACCAAACTTGGGACTTACCTAAAAGAATAGAATAAAACACAATCACTTAAAATAATTATTTAAGCAAATAATTTACAAAGAAAACAGGTTATACAATATAAAACATAAGCAAATTATAAATTATAGGGTCTAATAATATAAAAAAACTGATTAATGTTACGTTTCCTATTCAATTGGAGTTACTATTAAAAGCAAATTGGCGAAATACGCAAATGACACAAAAGAACATGGAAAAAAAAAGCCTTAACTATTCATCCATTTAAAGCTATTATTGATCGAGCAATAAGCTATATCAAAGCTGATGAAAAATCAATAGAATGCGATTGATTGCATTTATCAGCTACATGGAAAAGGTGATGAATGAATGCAACTGGCAGCGAAAGGTCGCTTGATGGATGAAAGCGAATTGGTGGAGAGAAAACGAATTTGCCCTTGGAAAGAAATCTATAAATCCAGTAATTACCAACGTCTGGTTTCAGTTTTGGTACCTTTTAGGAGAATTCTCCTAAAGATGATTTATTAATGGAATTTTGAACGATCTTGGTTTATTTCTTGACATACACCCTAGGACACTACCCGCCCATATATATGACTTGAAAATTTCAGTAAAGATTAAAATTTTAATAAATCACAAAGAGTAGATGATCAGGAAAGCACAAATGAGCTCAAAATACTTCATCCTATCATAATACAAAATTGGTTGATTAAGAAGTAGATATGAATACAACGAACGCAATGAATTATATAGTTTCCATCTTTGTGTGTGAAAAATGTTTAATAAAAGGCTTTTGGTCCGCGTCTCGTTGATTTTGCCTCAGAAAAAATACACACCAAATAATGTGACCAAGAGAATTTACTTTAATGAAGAGATTCACTATTCAGTGTATATCAACGTCCTTAAATGATGCTCACATCCAAATAGAAGCCGTTTATGTAGATGGTGAAGAAGCCGGATGCCATCAGTGTCCTATTATGGACAATAATGCCATAAGTTATGCACGTACGTTTGTCCGATTTTTTTAAACAACTTAGCTGACCAAATATAATAAAATACATATTATTATGGTATACATATTATGAATATTAAATCACATTCGTCGCATAAGTATTCACTTGCTATTAACTCTTTCAAAGTTAATCATCTACCTATATGTTATTTTCGGTGAGTTTATCAGAGATGAATGCAGTAGGCTCAAAGTTCCCAAATAGACACCATTCTAATGCTCAAACATCAGCCAACTAAAATGCAATCTAATTTCTGTTCTGAAACACCACCATAGACTACGAGATGCCTGATCATATAAGAGATGATCAAATGAAAATCTTGGTGCATGCTAAGAGTTTAAAAGAGATGTCCGCTTTCCTTTTTGGCAATGCTAAATTTCAAGTGGTGCTCGTAATAGCGGACCATACAGTTCCCTCAGTGGCATTTTAGTTTTCAGAAAGGGTCAAAAAGTTATAATGGGGTAATGTTTCACCTTCGATCAAGAGGTCCACACTGCAGAATGTATGCAAAAGCTTGTAAACATTTGGAACTGTTACTTAAGCACATGGATGACTAAGCGTAATCACACAAAGAAATATGTCCTAAGTGTATTGTATTCTATCAGCTGTACCAGTATTCTATTGAATAATCCTTATAGGTTCAAGTTTTATTGATTTTCTATGCGTCCTCAGATCCTCAGTTTCCATTCACGTCTCGTCCTCAGATAAATTATATCTGCATAAGGTAATCAACGAACTTTCTAAGTTTACAAAATCCTAAAATTTCCTCCATTGGTAGGTTTCTGCCTTGTAGAGAATCACTACATACGAGTCCGTCAAAAAAATGTATACACACTTTAAAGAACGAAAACTATTTCTTATGTGTTTGCTTTACAGGGGGGAGGCCGTGGCCTGGTGGGCTTTCACTGAAACAACTTCTGTGAAGTTAAGCAACATCAGGCACGGTTAGTCACATGGATGGGCGTTAAGCACATGGTTACTTTAGATGTTCAAAATGTTGGCCGTTGGCAGCCAGGCACATAACGAAACGACGAGCGGTCTCCGCAGTTACGTCGGACAATGCTTCAATGGAGATCGCTGCACATGCCGGTGTAATCCTCCAGTGTACGCAGCTTACATCGATAGACTTGATCTTTCACAGTTCGCCACAAATTCATAGGTCTTAGATCTGGCGACCGTGGAGGGAACTCAATGGGCTCTCTTCGTCCAATCCAATGTTCCTGCAGATTGTCATCCAGGAAAGCTCATACGGTTAGGTGGTAGTGTGGTGCGCCCCGTACTGTTGGTAGAAGACCTCTTCATCAGCTCCATAAAGCGGATGTGACAATATTAATATCTCGATACAGTCTGACTCTGTATATCAACTTGCTTTAAATAAGTAAGAAATCTAAAATAGAAATAGTCTACAAATTTATTAAGTAAAATGTTGAAAGAGCCTGATGGCATTAGTGTTCCTATCATGGCATAATTGTATGCACGCAATTGTCTAATTATTTTCAAACAACGCAGTTGACCAAATAAAGTAAAATACATATTACTATCCTATGCATATTTGAATAGTAAATTCGTAATTTTAATATATTCTAATTTAATCTATTCATCTACCTGAATGTCATTATCGGTGAGCTTATCAGAGATGAATGCAGCAAGTTCATTGTTCCCTAATATTTTATAGACACATTTTATCGCCCAATCATCATCCTAAGAGAAAATGTCAGGTTGTTGGGTTTCTTTTTTTAAAATAAAATTTAACATTTTGGACAATTTTTTTCCAAACTGAAATCAATTCTAATTTATGAACTTTTCATTTACTTTTATTTGAGGAGTTCTATTGCGAGAGACTTAATTCTTTTTTTTTATAATCTAAAATTGCTTGCAAGAATGTGGATCTTATAATCAAGCTATAGGTTTTTCCTATAGACTGAAGATACATAGAACTATCAGGTGCAAAGCTCGAAGTGTGCCAAGATTACTGTTATTGCCATACTGCTGTTATCCTTTTTAAAATAGTTTCCTTGTTGTTTACGATAATAAGAAGTTTGTCAACGAATGAAGAGGTTGGGGCGTGGCTAGTTCGATATTGTGCTTTTCTTGATGAATACACAGAACGAAAACAATATAGCAATTTGATTGGACACGCCCAACTATTTCTTAGACGTAGAGAACATAAAGGATCATTGTTTTTAACCTTTTTGTCTCTTTAAGCTATTCCATGTATTTAAACAGAAAAATTAAATATGTCATGGAAGATATAAAACATTAGCGACAGTTATTGATTTGATAAATTCAATAGATGTTTATGAAATGTAACTCGAATATAAGCTATGTCAGCTGGTAGATGTACATGAAAATGAAAACGAAGCAAATTGAAATTTGCAGATATTTGACATTTTAATTAGATTAGAACTAGTGACACTGATAAAAGGAGTTGTTGACAATTGATTACGTACATCAGAATTTTCAAATAAATTTATTTCTATTGCTTGCACCACCAAATCCTTTCATTGTGAATAACTTTAATTAAAGGGAAAACTTTCCATTTAATAATCCTCCTCAATAAATTATGCCAGATGCAAAGCAAAACTCCATAGAAAGTTGCAAATGTGCCAAGCGGGGTTTCCGTCGGAGAAAAAGGTGTGGCTAAGGTCATTCATTATAGGTAAACGTAATCCAAGCCCAGTTGAGACAAAAGAATGCTCAAAAGTTGAATGCCCATCATGCATTCATTAATTACTTTTTTTTTTAAACTTAAATTTATCATTTGCTCGCTTCACTTTCTCTCTCTTCCCTGTTCCTTTTGAGAGGAGCCCTCAACACAAAGAGAGTGCCTTCGGTGTAATTGACAAGGTTCATTTATCGTCACCGGGATCGCATCCTCTCTTCATTTCGATAAATCCTCAATGGAGTTTTAAAACTGTTTTAAATACAGCTTGATCCGAGTTGAACGACCTTTTGGCAACGACATTAAAAAAGAGGAGAATCGAAACTATCGTCAAATGCAGACTCCCTGCTGTCATAAACAGATGTATAAATAAACTTGCATCGTATTTTTTGGCTTCGTTTCTATAGGGAAAACGGTCTCGGCTTGAATTATTCATCTGTTTACTACGGAACTAATAGAAATAAAAAACTACAGAAACATATAACATTGTACTCGCAGATGCGGAAGTGTGTTTTTTGGAGTTCCCACGACAGGCAAAGTTGTGGAACTTTATTTTTTTTATGCAATGCGGATTTTTTATTCGGTTACGATATAAACCACTTAATGCATGGACAACTATCAAATTTCAATGCAAAGGGCGTTCAAGATGCGTTCACTAGAAAGAATTATACGAATCAACTTGTTTCTCTCTATTTGATTTGCCGTATATTCTAACTATTTTCTCTTGAGAAATTTTTCCAAAATCAATTTGTAGTTTAACTTGTATAAAACTATAAAGAAATCAAAACAAATCGTAGTAATAAAGCAACAAGCTCTTTCATTTTTTTTTTTTTACTTTCTTGTAAGTAAATTATTTCACAATACATATATACGACGGAGAGTCATATACTGCATCTTGTTTTCAGTCATGTCAGCTTTCAGACGAACGTTTAATCCTTTTTTATTATCCAGCCATCCCCCAAATATAAAGTTTATGTTCGGCTAGGTTAATGGCGTTCATATTAAGCTCAAGTAAGATCGAAGGAGTATATATATATTATTCACTGCTTCATTTGAGGGTTAATTTAATATAATCGCATTACAGAAAAGCCCATACCCCAGCTATGTCGGTCACTCTTCGGGAGAGAATTTGAAAGTATCCACCGAGGCTTATACACCTGTATCCTAGTGCTTTTAAAAATTCTTAATGCTGGGATATTGTATTGAAAATAGTATACATTGCGGATCAAAATGATAAAACCTAAAATAAATATAGTAATCATGTGAATATAGTTACAATAAATTCATGGTTATAATATAAGGAAGATGAGAACATTACAACAACTAGACATGCCTAAACCATTTCAATATTTAAGTTTAACAAATTGGTATGTAAAATTAACCTGAAACTGATTTTCTCCTGGGTTCACAATGATGGAACAAATGCAGCAAATACATATATCAAGAAATTAATCCCCCTGAGGAGGATTTAGGAATGTGGCGGAAGCCCTAAGCTTTTTTTTTTAGTTTTTTTATTTTATTCCCTTTTTTCAAAATATTATTTTCTCGACCGTAGTATTTAGAAAATGAAAATGAGCTCTCTCTTTTTACGTTTCTCATAATTTCCAATAGAATGATATATCACATGTATTTAAAACCGTTAATAGTTCTAATAACCACGTGATTTACCCTTACAACTCCGATCCCACTAGGACAATTGGGTCCAAACTTCATAATAAAGATAGATCTTGCCTAAAGGAATCTGCATTTCGAATTTCACTCTTTTACATACCTACACAGGGTGTCCCACAACAGGTATAAAAAAACTTCGTGAGCGTATTCTACATAAAAAAACTGAGACGAAAATGCCGAATACAATTTTTGTTTTAGATCGTTCATTTTTGAGTTATGGGTCTTCAAAGATAACGAATTTACCCTAATTTCGCATACAATTCGTTAATAATAACGTAAACACATGGGACACGGGTTCTGAATTGATTTCATTGTTATGACAGTGTTGCCCAAAGTTATGACTAATCTAAATAAAAATTTACATTAATTTGTGAAACTTAACCTCAAATCATAGTTGGGTCTTCTTCGATGCGACGCTCAATAAGTTCTTCATTTCGAACATTAATTTGTTTTGGCCGTCCACTGCAATTAATTGGCATAGTCACCCCTTCTGTACGTACGCGATGAATTAAATGTAGCACAACATTTATTGAAATTCGCGGTCGAATAGGGAACTGCTCTGCCCAAACATGAGCTGTAGCATTTACACTCCTATTGCACTCGCCGTACAAAACTAATATTTCGAAATAATCTTCTTTACTTAATTCCATTTTTTCTAAGTAACAATTAGCGGCATAACAATTAAAACCACAATAATCGGCAACAATTGACACTATTTAAGTCAAGTTTAAAAACGAATTGTATGCGAAATTAGGGTAAACTCGCTATCTTTGAAGACCCATAACTCAAAAATGAACGATCTAAAACAAAAATTGTATTCGGCATTTTCGTCTCAGTTTTTTATGTAGAATATGCTTACGAAGTTTTTTATACCTGTTGTGGGACACCCTGTATATCAATAGATCAGAGGTCCCCATAACTCCCACTCCCGTAACTCGACTCCTGTGGGCCAATCTATATCAAACTAAATAGTGAAGTAGAAGATGCCTATGGTAAGCTACTTTCCAAGTTTCAAGCTTCTACGTCAAACAAATGTGGAAAATATGAAGGGGACGAACAGACAGATGGATATTGTAAATTCATTCTTCTACTACTTAATAAATGAGTTGCATTCTCCAGATAAATAATATATTTATAAAGATGCAACTTTTGGATATGTTAATGGGGGGGGGGGAACTTTCAAGAATATTTTTGCCATTCTTTATCAAAAGTCGTGGTAAACCGTTATCAGAGTTTGAGAGTTGTTCAAAGTGGACGAAGCTGGTTTATCAAACAAAGAGATTTCACGTCGTTTAAAGTGTTTTCATCAGGTGATAGACAATTAGCTTGCTGAACCAGGGTCGACTACCAGCCTTGACACTGCTTTGGTAAGATGTTGAGCAACTATATACTAAGTAAAATAGAAATTGCATCAGAAGCATCTATCAATGTTTCCAAATCTACCGGTTTGCATATAACAAGATCATCTCGAGTCCTTAATGAAGGGTGCTCCATCGTTGAAAGATACACACAAACAACAACGATTGGAATGGGCTCAATTTCAAATCTGTGTCAAATGTAATGTTTAATGAGAGAAGAAATTTAATTTTGATGATCCAAATGGATGGAAGTGTTATTTGCATGACATTCGAAAGAAAAAATGATGTTCTCAACTAAACAGCAAGCAGGAAGTTCAGTTATGGTTTGGAACGCAAGAATCCAGCCGATTATCAAACCACACGGATGAACCATCTTCTGCCAGTTACTGAAGATTTGGGTAGACCATTCTTCCAATTCCACCAAGACAACGCACCAAAGAGGAAATTCAGCATGGAAATAATCCCTGGACAATGGAATTTGCATTTATAGATTGGCCAGCCTGTTCTTCAACCTTAATATTAAGGAAAAAGTCTGGAAAATTCTGGCAAGATAAAATTATGATAATGGGAAACAATACAACACTCTTGTGGGACTGAGAATCTCAATTCAGGAAGAATGGAAAAAAAATCAATAAAGACACTGCAAAAGATCTTAAAAACAATGCCAAAACGCGTTTTTTCAATAATATCTTCAAAAGGACAACATACCAAATACTAAACGCTCAGTCTGTGACACTGGCTCTATCATTATCACCCAAAGGCCAACAACTTCTATGCTTGATCTGATTATTAATCAGCCAATTTGTATATTAATATGATTTAAGTATACCGAGCACTTATTCAAAAATTTTCTTACCTTTTACAGCCATAAAGTTTCTTTGGTTCCTAAATACAATGTGATTACATTTGTGACTGGTCTATCATTTTGACCCGCACTATATGTACTCCTTATAAAACCTACTAGTTCTAAACTTTATGAAACTCACCAACAGCGTGTATTCACTTTGAAACCATTCCATAAATTTCTAACCATATATTCAGCTCGATGTACTTCAACCGAAGACGGCTAACACGCCCAGAATAAGGAAAAAATACATGAATGACATTTCAGAACGAGTTGAGTAATAAACAATTAATTTTAAATGAAGACTTGGGAATATGTCAAAGTTACAAATCACGCCCACATGAACATATGTATTATCTTCTTGTCAATATCCACTCTGTAATATACAATTTGCTGCCTTTGATAATAGTGATAATAATGATGAGACAACAGATCTGTAAACAGCAGTACAGTGTTTTCAGTATATAACTTTCTTCCTCATTAGCTAATGCTATTAGTAATTTTATTTTATCAACAAAGTAGCTGATTGCAGCTAATGCAATTTTTAAAGACAGGTTGCAGCTGGAGTTTGAAATAAGTCTGCACACAATGCTAAGTTAATTTCAAATTCTTCAATGTTACAAATAATTAGCAAACCATTCCTTAATAACTTTATTCATTTTTACATACGTGGAATCCTCATTTATTAAAAAAAAATAATTTTTCCGTGGGCGTTTAAAAACCTAGTAGAAAAAACAACCGTTCAATTACCCGCCCAGGAAGAGAGTTCTTATTAATTTAATTCAGTGCTAATAGCGACAAAAATAGGAAGCCCCGTTTTAATTGCAGCTGTGTTTCACAGTAATTTAACGGAAAGCGAGAAACTCCACCTGAACTCGCTCGAAATGACTTCATACTGTAAATTGATTGTAATTAAACATTATTTTCGACGGATTTTTTGAAATTAAAAATGGGAGACTTTGTACCACACCCAGGGCAAATAATTTCAATTTTTTTGGGGGACGATAGCTATTGTGTTGTCTTCTTATGATGTTTATTTTTTTTTAATTTTTAAAAGAAATTGAAGATAATCTAAGTAAACAGCCAAGATAATAGCAAGTTACTATATTCACATACTGTATGTCAATATACAGAATTAAATTTTCCTTTCTTTCTGAAACAATGGTAAATTAAAGTTTCAGAATTTTTTTTTTCATTTTCCACGACACTGAACATCGATATACGAGAGTGCTCAGAGACATAAATGCCTTGCTTTTTTTTCCTTGAAATTTTTTTATTTTAAATGCATGAAAATTGCTAACAACATAAACCAAGTTAAATATATTCACAGAAAGCAAACTTAGAAAGAGTATTATGGCCATATCACTAACAACCTTCTGAACCGTCTTCCTTCAGCAAATAATAAGTTAATATTGTCGCAGCCAAGTGTTCTCTATCTGAACAATATCAGTTTATTATTTCCATGGTTTGACTAGTGTCACAATAAGTATGCAAAATTAAAGGGATCAAGACTGTCACCCGATCTGCTTTACAGAAGACCAGAAGAACCCTCGATCGCCAGGAATATCAAACACAAAAGAAAGCAAACTATGCCACTTTACATATCTCAGACCTGCGACGTATCGGGCTACCAACTTATTCCGAGAGCTGGGCATCGGGATTTGCTTTCCCAAAACGATCAAATACTAATACGGACCGATACAAACGCTCCGTAACATGGGGCTCATTTTACGAACGTTTTCGCGAACACCAACGTTCCTGGAACAACAATGACAGGAAATTCGCCTTCGCCCAACATTAGGAACAAACACACTTTACTCGATATTAACAAATGCATAGACATTCTACGGAAAGGAAAAGGGAAGGAGAAGATTCTGATCCATGAAGAAATTGAACCATCATCTCCGAGCGAACCATGACAAAGTATTAAACAAGCAGATCTCTTTTGAGAGATGATGCCATTAATTTCATAAGCAAAGTCGACAGTTTTGCCGAATCGAATGACGTCACGGCCATCCTGTAGTATAGTGTTTCTCAAACTTATTTCTATGAACGCCCCCTCCCTGCATACAAAATTTAGTAACGCCCCCTCCCCCCATATCTTTAGGTTTCTGCAAATATCAAGGAGATTTTAAAAAAATCTCTTGAAAATTACAGATCTTGGGACAGCACTTCTGCACCAACAAAGAACTCAAGATGCCGTGGAGACATATCTCAATATGCTAGCGGCAAACCTCTATGAAAAGGGTATTGGAAAATTCGTCCACCAGTATGACAAATGTCTCAATATCTACAGTGACTATGCCGAAAGTAATTTGCTATTCACACTGGTCTTTATTTTATGCCCTATCGGAGGTTAAAAAAATAGCCCTCGTATCACGTAAGCTCACAACTGAATCAGAGCTGCACATCATTTGCATGTATATGTCCCCCTCCCCCACACACACATATGGCCCACTTATCAGTTAACGCCTACCCCCTACCGCCCACTTGCTATACAACGCCCTCTTTAATGACTCTGCCGCCCCCTAGGGGGCGATATCGCCCACTTTGAGAAACACTGCTCTAGTAGGTCCGCGATTTCTGGACTCATCCACCAATCTGTGTTGAAATATCTTCTTCACATGATTGGTAGCGTCATGCTGATTTTATATTTCGATGTATTGCCAATTTTCCTTTTGTAAACTATTGCCTCCGATGAAGGCGTAATCCCGAAACGCGTCGGACTAATAAATTAGTTTTACCGTGTCACTCTTGGTCCCTTTATTTCTGTATAGTTTATTATTGCTGAAGGAAGACTCAGTTGAGAAAGTTGTTAATAACATGGTCATAAGTGTGGAAAGCAACTTTTAAAGACATTTTTGAAATTCTGCACAGGTTTCCCACTATCAGCAACAAAGCGTTGCTCTATAGATCACAAAATATAGACTTTTACAGAAAAACCACTAACTATCACCATTGAATTCAGAAGGAAGTTTAAGTTACCAGGGGCTTAGCCTACCAGGGATTAAAAATTGTGAGGAAGATATTGCGTGTGATATTGTTTTCTTTGTATTTCGTTTGACCAAATCTTTTAGAGGGTGCGATATTTTATCTAAAGCCTTTCTACGATCCAAACTGAAAAAGGGTTCAAAAATGCTGCCTACTCTTTTTGAACCTTATAACATGCTTTTTTCCGAAACTGAAAGTACCACCCCACCCCTTACAATTTTTTTTGTTCGAATCCGACGGTGTTTCTTGACAGAACAAAAACTGCGAGTTCTCATTATAGTTTCGTTCTCCGCAAGGACAATTAAAACAACGGATTGTTCGTAACGTTATACGCCATTTTAAAAGATCACTACATCTGCGATATATCGCAATACTAAACAGTTCCGCGCACAAATGCAAAATTCTGATGTCGTGAAAAGAGGATTACATTAAACATATCACATTATTTAAAACTTGCCTGAAAAAACCCCGATAATTTGATTTACAAGTCACTTTTATATTGATTTCATAAGGTCGTGGAATATATAGCCTTCATCCAATGTTAACTTCAATTTTCGCAAATAAAAAAATAAAATAAAAGAAAAATAAATAAAGGAGAGCCAGACGGAATTTATTATGATAAGTAACACGAAATTCAAATGTTGGCAACCTAACAGAGCGACCATTAGGATTCATCGATAAAACGTCAGGAATGACGTCAACGGTTAACATCTGCTCACATTCGAAACACGCAAAGGCGATATACGGCAAACTCACTATTTATTTATTTATTTATTTATTTATTTATTTATTTATTTTAAAAATTATTATTGTAATGGTAATAGTGTGTAGATACATATTTATATTTAAAGAAATTTAAAAGTTATAAATATTTAATTTAAAAATGAAAAAAAACTCTCAAACTTTCTCAAGACGCTAGGGAGGGCTGCTGCTAAACTGGATTTCCTAAGTATGAAATCTTTGTGACTATTTTTCGATATACTCGAAAATTGAAACAAATGATGATGTAAAGATGATGTAAGATTAGAAAATCCTTTCATTCGTATTTCGGGAATTCTAAATTTCCACTTAATATACGCTAAGCGAGGAGAGTCATTATAGCAACATTAGAACTCCAAAAAAAAAAAAAAACACTTCGTCAAAAGTTTCAAAATTATAAGCTTCTTTCAAAAACACACACATTTCCTCCAATTTAAACGGTAAAAAACCCTTCTCCCATTGCATCTTTCTATGTAATTAATGTCGTGAAAACCTTGAAAAAAGCTGGTGAGTTACTGCAGTGCGGATACTCCCTGTTAAAAACGGCCGCCAATTGCCAATTACAAGTGGGCAGGCTATTAGAACGATTGCAACGCGGAAGATTCGAGAAGAAAAATAAAATTTAAAACGTCAACCGAAGGGAGGGAAACAGATAAAAAGATAGCCAGATTAGTGAGAGTGAATATAAAACAAAAAATAAAAAAATTCTTAGCCATCCATTCCAAATGCCGCTTCCGTTTTTTTTTTTTTAAACACAGAGCCGCCTCCGTCGAAATCGATTCCATGATGAGATATTGTATCACGTGACATTTCAGGGTCTAAACAGAGGTACACAACCCGTCGACCTTTGTCATTTGATTATTACTTCTATCTCCCGGGCCGGTTGAGTAGCTCGAAATCGAATCAAAATCATCACGCGCGATTCACCCCTCTGCCATTTCACTCGTTTTGTTCCTGAAAACATAATTAACCATAAAGGAGATCGCCTCGTTTAAGGAAATTTTCTCGTTTAATTAAGAGAACATTATCTAGAATGTCTGAAATAGAACCAGAGCAAAAGGAAGATTATTAAGATAATAACTGATCCCGGATTTTCATAAGCTACAATCTTCTAACTGGCATTCTCGGATTTTAGAATACAGCGTCTTTCAAGTTCAGTTCCACAAATGCCCAACAGATTATATTACTGGATAAATCATTTAAATCAACTAGAATAAAACTCTGCTTAGCGAAACTATATTTTTTAATAATACTCTGATCCCCAACTCTAATAAAATAAAAAAAAAAAAGTTATGTGCCTCTCTAATTCGTGCTTCGACACTGTCACAATAACATCGTTCATTAGCTTCAAAATTTATAATATTCGAGAGGTTTCGAACGAATATATTACCAAAAAGTTTTACTTCTCAATTTTTTTTATTACAGGTGGACCCTCGTTATAACGAACAGATAGGAGCCAAAAAAATGTTCGTTATTAAAAAAAAAAGTAAAATCGATCAAAAATATTATTTCCAAAATATGACAAAATATTCGATTGAATATTGTTTTAAAGTTGTTTTTTAGAAACAACAGCAAATGTCACTTCATTTAAGTCTTGAGGCTGCATCACATTTTCCAAAATATCTGCATCAGTTAAATTCATGAGCTACCATAAGATTATCATCTGCTGTAATATAGGAATAAATATCATTTTATTTTTTTTTTTATTTTCGATAAAGTTGATCGAGATAGTTCAAACTTTTCGGTAACTAAGCTTTTCTTTACGCATTCTTAAACTTTGAGTTTTATATCAGTGGTAAAATGCTTTCTTTTACTAGCCATGTTTCCAATACCGAGTAAATGGGAATGTGGGATTCAGATAGAATGAAAGCCCGTTTCCTGTTTTTTATTTTTTTCTCTAAAAGCACGTGATCATTGGCAGCGCAAAATATGATTTCTCTCTCTCCGAGTTTTGTTAAAATTCGTTACAACGAACAGTTAAGATTATTGCAGGGATTTATACTAGCGTGCACACTTTTTTTTTTTTTTTGCCAAATTTTGCTGTTTTCCACCCAAAAATTGTTTGTTCGTTAAAATATTGAAATTAAATGAGTTACACGTTACAATTTGCCGGGATTTCAAAAATAATTCGTTCCATCGAGGAGTTCGTTATATGAGCCATTGAATGCAAAAGTGGGTAACTAGAGTTTTGATAGATTCAACATTTTAGGGGAAGTTCTATAAAGTTTTTGGAAAGGAATGACAGCTTACTTTCTCTGTTAAAACTAGTCAGTCTCAAGTATACCCAAGACCACTTTTACACAACACAAATTGAACATACAGCTATTAGAAATTGATGTAAGTCATAAATGGTAAAAAAATGACTTACACCACTTGCATTTTTAATTCCGGAAAACAAAATGATGTACACAAAAAAGTAGCGTATCGCTAGTCCCCAAAGTAATCCCCACTGGCATCTAGCGCCTTCTGCCAACGTGTCTCCAGTTGATCAATCCCCTGGCTTAAAATTTGCCAGTCTTGGACTCAAAGAAGTCCGTGAGTGCCTTTCGCAGGTCTCTATCATTGGTGTAGAATATTCCACGAAGATGATTGTCTAGAGAATGGAAAAGGTGATAATCCGTTGGAGCAAAATTTGTTGAGTAAGGTGGATGAACAAACTTTCCCAGTCAAGCTGCTCTATGGTTTCTCTGGCACCCCTTTGCGATTCACCAATGCTGGCTCCTTCTGCTGCAATGCAATTTCAACTGCTGGGAGTACAGGTGTTCAGTGAAGGTTTGGCCAGATGATAGCAGCTCGTAGTAAACTATTTGGCGTCTAGATCAGCAGACACACTAGACTACGTGGTTCATGGCAAATTCTCCCGACCTGAATTACTGGAATCAATGCCTTGCGGTGCGTTCATTCACAGCATCATCTCCATACGCAAGACACATTCGGCGACTTGATTCCGCTGCTGACAAGCCTGTCTTGAAGTCATAAAGCAATCAATACCTAACCATCTCCTTCGAAGCCTCCATTTGTCTTCACTTTTGCACGAGATGTGATTGATGTGAATGCCTAACAGCCCTGTATTTATAAAGGCTAATCTTCCTGCTCCCACCTGACAGACTTTAGACCACACAGTACACTCATTTGCATATCTTCTATCACTTCCTTTTATGGCAACATAAAAACGGCAAGAAGTTTTGTGGTTACCTAGTACAATACAGTTTGCACAAGAATGGACAGGAAAAAATTAAGAAATTTAAGACCATAATAGTTTCATTCTTACCATTAGATGGCTCCATAGAGATTGCTCAATTTTTATACGGATGTATGCAGTTCATAAGCTTATAAATGTTGAATACTGCTCCTCATTAAAAGCAAAGCCGACACACCCGGTGCCCATACCATTTATAGTGATATTCTGATTTTATGAAAATGAAGTACATTTACAACATAAAGGCAGGAATTACACTACAGTGTGAATGCGTATGTTGAGTTACAAGGGGGCTCACAATGAAGATATGTGATACACTGAAACAAAACTCCGAGTTCTCTGAAAGTATATTCTTTTTCTTACGAAGTGTGTGTATCTAATTTCTTTAAACCTGAGTTACATGTGTATCAAATCAGAAACATCTTTTATATTAGAAGTGTAAATTTCACTGTTACCGTTTTACCACCATGTTTACATGTAAATTCTTATTCAAGCGATGACACTTGTGCATAATCCCTCTATGTGCATAAGCCGCACAATCGCTATCGCTTGAAAGCTTTGCCTTTGAGCATATTTCTAACGTAAATTAAGAATATTCAGAAATAATTTTACAATAACAAGAAAAGTTTATATCTTCTTACAATTTACTGATAGGCACATGTTTTCAGAAACGGGTTCTTATCAAAACATCTTTTAAAACACAAAAGCACGTTCTTTAAAAAAACAAAAAAAACATCATTATCAAAATTAAAAACCAAACAAACAAAAACAAAAAGGGTTGTAGATGAAATCTGCTCGTGATTTGTTGTTTTAAGAAATGGGATCGTTTACTTTAATTTAAATTTGCAATCTTTAAAGATGTTTACCTTTGTATAATTAAAAAAACACGAAAGAGAAGACATATTTTTCTATATTTTATAATATCTTTTCTATAATTAATATCGATTGAATATTCATTAAATAACAAATGCCTTTCTAGAAATATTAATTATTTCTTTTTGTATTACAATTTGACATATGTCATTTGCTATTTTCTCACCTAGAATACCAATGTATAAATCACATCATGAAAAAAGGTTGGTTGGTTGGTTTGTTTGGTATTAACGTCCTTATTTAACTGTCATGGTCATTTCAGGATGGCGTTATAGGGGCCGCAAATTTTGCCTCGCAAGGGCTCTTTAACGTGTAGCCGGCAAACGACTACACGGAACCAAAGTCTTTACTTCCCTTCCGAAGGAAGTGCGTGATCTCAGGATTTTCCCCCTGAAAAAATCCTCATCGGGGTCGAACCCGCATCCTCGGGCATCAGAGGCGATCACGCAACCACTGAGCCACAGAGGCCGATATGGGGAGGGGAGAAAAAAAAAACAAAAAAAAAACCCTTTAGAGAAATATTTAAAGTTTTATTAAGATTTCACAAGGAATTCAGTATGTCGAAATAAGTCGAGTTATAGACATTAAATATTAATAACTATTAATTATAAACCAATAAATCGAAATATAGAACAAACTAGAATATAATTATTATAATATTTGTAATTTAATGTTTTTAATTGTCACGTACAGAAACAAACTGTCGTTGCAGCTTGTAATATTTTATTCTATTTTTATGTCGAAACAAGCTTACAAATAACATTCTACCTGTACGTAGTAGCCACGTAAATAAAATTAAAATTAATTAAGGCAATAATTAAAAATCAGAGTTGCGTGTCAAAATTCACACTTATGCAACGTTAGCTTTTCAATGAGCCAGAAATTGTAGACTGACCTCAATGTTCCTATGTCAAGTTGAAAAAAAAAAACAAAAGAAAAAAATAACATTAAAGTAGATGGCTTCTTAAGTGAGAAAATCGATTTTTTCCTCTCAGTTAAGGAAAAAAAAAAAGTCAAAAAATTTTTACAGTCTCTTCTCATAACAATTTAACATTAAAGTCTGGCCTTAATGAAATGGGAGTCAAATGGGTCCAACTCTCTAATGAGTGAAAAAGCAGTTCAGAGTTTGATAACCCCAACAAACCATTGAATATTATTGCTTTAGTTTCGTTGTACGCAATTATATTTTATTTGCTACATTTTAATTTCTCCTTTTATGGCTTTATAATAGCGTGTCAATTCTATTGGATACGCTTTCAAGAAAATTGCACGAAATTTGGCTTTAGCGGTTTTTACCATCGATCATTGAATATGATAAACAGTAGAATGGAAAAAATGTAAATAAATATTCAAATAGATAAAAAATATTTTTCTTATCACGAAATACAAAAGCTCTCATCTACATCAATTGCATTGGAGTTACCGTAGCAACGTTTTTGAAACAAAATTTTCACTGTAGACACAAAGAGAAAATGCTAATTTTTTTATAAAGAATCGCGATTATTACTAATATTCATTAAAAATTAATAGTTTTAAGTCTGTATTTTAAAAATCAAATTCATATACAATAAGGAGAGTTTTGAAATAACGAAGTTTTCATGCATATCATAAAAATTATTTTTATTTATAAACTTACAACAGATTTTAATTCTGAAAGCGAAAGTTAAGAAAGTAGAAATAAATTTCTACAAAGATATGGCTCTGATTAGATAACTAAATAGATATCACCAGAAAAAGTAATTCTTACTCTTTGTCTAATATATTCCCTTACTTCTAGGTTAGATTAGGATATGAAGCAAAAATAAAGAGCGGTGATCGAGTACTTGGCATTCACAGATGGCTGAGAAATATGTATGGTGAGGCGATAATTGATGAGTATAAAATACAAAGACGAAACTAGTGTCGAAGACAAACTGTGTATTGGAGGGCCAATGCGTGTCCAAAAGAGTTGTTCTAAAATGGATTTGACAACTTCGTTCAAACAACATATACAAATGTATCATTGCTGATGAAGACTATTTTGAATAACGCAATCTTGTAACCTTGTTTTTTTCATATGTATGTGATTGCATATATTTCATTTTTAGAATCTGCTTAAGTTTCCTTAAAACTCTGAAAGTAGACAACTTATTACTTAACTTTAGGCGATTTAAGCATATTGTTGCTCCGCGTTGGACGCCAAGGCAATATAAAATGAACGCAGACACAAAGGATTTTCAGATCAAAATTTATTTTTTGTAGAAATTAAAAAAATTAAGAACAAAGCTTAGATGAAATTTGAAAGTTCTTTTAGAAATATTCAGCAGAATACAACAGGATAAATTAGATTGAAATGAAAGATTTTTTTAATCACATAATGAATTGAATTAGACACCATCTCTGGTTATAGATCAACAGCAGAAATAACAACACCTCAGTTTCAGGTAAAATTGCAAATACATTCAGAGAACCAAAAAAAAGTAAAAGTTAACCTTTGTAATTTTACCTTATTGGCTCTTTATTCAATGACTATGTATTTAAACGAACGTGCTCTCATATTATTTTGTAACCCTCCTGGAACTGTCACGTGACTTACGTTCTGAACACAACGAAGAAGGCTAAGTACAGCCTCTAGCTCTCCTGGGTCGAAACAGTGCCCTAAGCATCGACAATAAGCTGCTACTGTACAAGACGATGATTCGGACTATCCTCCTCTATGACATGCCTGTGTGGGCAACCGTATGTAAAAGCAGATGGAGTGAACTCCAGTCGTTCCAAAATGTTACCCTGAGAACCATTGCTCAGCTTGGAAGGAGGACCGTAAAAAATCATTATATCCAGTAGGATCTGAACATGACTCATTTTGGAAAGTGTGTCCAAGATCTCCTGATGAACATGGTGCAGAGGATGAAGAGCCATGACAATTACCTGGTGGCTGGAATACTGAATAACCGGATGGAAATGAAGTGGCATACAAAGTATAGAACACTGAGGCATATTCTTGATGTCAACTTCGAAAACATTTCCTTTCCCGAATTACTGGAAGATGTGATACCCCCATTCCCCCCACCCCCTCTCCAAATCTTCTGACAATCGTCAATCTTATTATTTTTTCATAATGTTGAAGACCTCTGGGGTTAGTCTGGCTTCTTGCCTATCCAGTATTTCATGTGGAATTTATTCTGGTAGGGTGAGCTTCATGTAAGCACTGTTTTCGTCCCACCTGAAGAAATGTACACTTCACTGTTCGATTCTCGATATCATTTTGTATTTTTGTGGTTGAAATGAATTTGAATTCTAACTGAAGCTGAGATGCTTGTTCAAGGTTGGTGAACACAGATGTTCCTGTCTCGATACATTTCTGTGAATGTTGCTGATGTTCAAGTGTCTTTGCAAGAAGCACTCAGGCAGCTAAAGTATCTTCCAATTAACGAGAGGAAAAAAACCCACCATCCTTAGATAAAGTGGAAATTTTTCAGAAACTTTATTCTAGTCTAGCATAATAAATTAATAATTTCAGAAAATTCTTCATTTTTAAAAAGGAAGGTCTTGGACAAACAAGAGAATTGAAAATGGTGAGAGTGTAACAGATTATTTTAAAATATTATTATTACTGTTATTATAGCAGATTACTCGAATTCGTTAATTGATAGTATACGGATATTAATAATACTCGGATAAAAAAGATTACGGCATTAAATCTATATTCAACATTGGCGTCCAAATAATTCTCTATATCAATTTAAAAGTACATTATAGAAAATCGAGATGTCCAATTTCAAATACGCTGATATCCCTATTAACCGTACATAATTAGATATAAACAAAATGAAAGAGGAAATATTCGAGTCTTAGAAAGCCAAGTGCCTCAGTGATATCTATAAAAACAGAGGGAGTTGATGTGCAGTCGAATTTTTTTGACCTTATGGAATTTATCTAATGGGTGCTCAGAGCATCCATCTTTGGTGTCGGTATTTCGAGAAAACAGGATGTTTTCATAAAGGAAAGAGCACAGGATAAGCGTATGTGGGTGTACAAAGAATCAGTTTCTTACAAAGCTCATATTGAATTCTAAAAAACAGATCAAATTCTAAGGTGAAAGACAAGTTTTGGGCAATTTAGATTCGAATAACCAGTAAATAAGGCTAGAATATCAAAATTTCCTTGGCGGAAAAAGAGTGTAAGTGATCTGCAATCAATTATAATTACAATGAGGATACCTTTTAGTTATAGCCACTCTATTTACTTAAAAAGTGTCAAAATGTTTTTATCCTAATATTACGCATCCTAATCATGGTTATTGCTCTTAGTATAGGTAAATGTGTTATAAATAAATGTGATTACAACAAAACGTAACCTGTATATCCCGAGTGACATTTACGTTGCGCAAATTTAAAACTCCATTATCCTGCCAAGCACTAAAGTAAAAATCGAAGGCGTAGGAGATTACCACTTTCTATTTTCACCTGTGACCTTTGGAATACACGTGAAATTGATAAAGGAAATAAAAAAAGGAGTGCTATGGCGGGATGATCGATCGGATCGCAACATCTCTTTTTCCTTCCTCCTTTAATCCCATGACGGCATTAGTCAAGATCAAAAAAGGAAACCGAAAAAAAATCGACCGTCAAGTGATAGGGGTGAAAACGATATCGACGATGATGACATTATATAATTAAGAACTCAACTCGGTCTGAAGGGAGACTTAAGGTTAATACACGTCGTGAAGAATCTGCCGACGACTCATTTAACTCGGATTCTTCGCTATCTCCATGTTCAAAGTCAATGACACCCAAGAAGAGCATTAACAATTACAATGAATCATTTACTGAAGTGTTTAAAAGAGCGAAGGAAGTCGTAAAAATGCCTTGGAAACGTTAAAGGGCGTATGGTAATTTGTTATTAAGCTTGACTTTAATAACTTAGTGTAAGGTTGGTGCGTGGATAATCAGGTATTTCATAAGGAAAAAAGAACATATTGGCCATTCGTATATATAAAGAAATGGATTTTAATAAACGCTCTTCCTCTTAATGCAACTAAATAAGTTCAATTAAGACTTTTATTATCAACATGATGATATTTCCTTTTAATCAAGAAGAAAGAGTCTAGAGCAGCGGTAGAAAATGTTTCGTGGCCAGTTGCCAGTAATGTTAAGTGACGGAGAAAAGCAGCCCATCAGTATCGTTATTACTTATTAAAGCGCGTAGGTTAACAAATTAAATTAAGGTAACATGTCCCTCCACATGCAGGCTACAAACAATAAACGCTCTTTATAGACCTACCTGTTCTTATAATTCAACTTCCGTACCATATTTTGAATGATAAAATTATAACTAATATATCAAATTACTTTTAAATAGCATTCAAGTAATAATACAGATTTTTTACAAAACAAATATCCGAAGAATAAGGGCTTATTTCTCATGGTGACGGTGAAACGGTAAAACCAAAGCATGTCCATTTCGACTTTAGTTCATTTTTACCGGGACGCAGATATAATAAATATCCCTACATCCAGTCATAGATAGTAAAGCATTCCTACACATGCAAAATGTTACACAAAGTAAAACAAAGTAAAACGAATGTGGAGTTTGGAAAAAAACAAATGGTCGAGTTGGTTGGTTTATTAGAAAATTTGGCGTTGATTACTAAGGTCATTTTGCGCCTTTTACAAAAGTTATATCTGTACGCAGCCCGGGACAAACACAAACATCCATGCCCACGACGGGATTCGAACCCACGACCAGGCGGACTCGAGAACTAGAAAGCCTACGCCCTAGTCTTCTCGGCCACCTGGCCGGCTGGAATAAATGGGAATGTCCCCAACTTGTGTAATGTCCTCTACGCGGCATCCAACTTACTCTAAGAAATTCCTGGTGAATAGCAAATTTGAAGAAAAAAGGGACTCAAACGTCCTAGTGAATCATGTTTTTCCTGGGGGGAAAAGCCCGGTCGAGTTTATTAGCTTTTCAGGGTAACGACTCATTCATTCTCATTAATTTTAGGCCCTACTGTTTTCTAATAAGTATGGTTTTTGTCCACACCTTTCACTTTACCCACTCGATAAAGGGGGCAGGGCATGAGATTTTTTTCACCGGATTTTTTGCTAAACCCACATTTTTTTACATGATGCTCTACAACTTTCTAAATAACACATGGGGTCTAACCAACGCCACCTAAAAAACAAGGCCTGCTCACTGCTTGCTGACTGCGTCATCAAACGGGTTGACAATCCAACTTTCATTGTTTCAACAAACGAAAAAAACACTGATTACAACAAGTGCTTTTTCGTTTGTTTTAAACAATGAAGATTGGATTGTCAGCCCTGGTTTGATGACGCAGTAATCAGGCTTTGTTTTTTAGGTGGCGTTGGTCTAACCCCTGCCCCTACAAAATTAAAATTTTCAAAATTTACCCCTTCACCTCTAGGGACGCGAAATGTTCTTATTCGGAATTAGTGGACATCAAAACCAAATAGTCAATATTCATTG
>JAHWFO010030585.1:1732606-1758373 GCA_023313115.1 Rhysida immarginata | reverse complement strand
GGGGGGGGGGGGAGTGGTTAACTTCTGAAGAGCTCATCAGAGCCAAACAAATCATCTACAAAAAAGATTTGCCTTCATGACAGGAGCTCGTACATGTCGAGTTTATTGAGTTTGGTTCGCTGGTTTGAATGCTATAGCCATTTTTTAATTTTTAGGAAAAAATTAATATCTCTAAAAAGATTTACCCAATTGACATAAAAATACGCTAAGCCACAATTCATGATACCCTCTAAGAACGGATAATTTTTGTTCGGTTACTTGCCGTTTCGGAAGAGTTAGCTGCCCAAAATTGGTCACATATGTACAGATTTCATATTCAGCTTTGTATTCAGTGTAAGTACAGCTCCGGACAAAAAGTTTGTCACATTCAACTAAGCGCCGAACGTATCGGTGAGGTGATAAACTTTTTGGCTGGAGCTGTACATATGTTGTTTTTTTTTTTTCAAAATTTCAACATATCTTTTCGAATCATGAGTTTTAAAGTCGATTTCAAATAAAAAATTGAGTTTCTGAAGCGAACACATAGGCCTTCACTCTTAGAGGGTTTTCCATGTAAAACTAGTATAAGAAGAAAGCTCGGCTTTCTGTCACTTTCGCGGTTCATATAATCAGAAGTGAAGGCTTAATTGCTTGAAAATATTCAACCCTTAATTTGTTTGACAGCAATTGATTATGATTAGTAAATATTAATACAAATCGAAAGATTATTAGTAATGAACGCTGTAGAATTTATTAGACACTGTTTCGTTTTCTGTGCTTTCAGGGCTTCTAGCAATTAAGTCTAAAGTCTAAAATAAAGATGAATTCAGTTGACCAGATACAAACTAATTTTGAATGCTAAATCGAAAACGACATTTAAAGATACTGATTGCCTCTAATTTCCATGATATAAGTAATCACCTAATGAATAAGAATATATAAAAGGAGAAAAGTCAAGAGAAACTGAAAACACAACTACCAAGAAATTTTAACTTTTAAATTTTAGTTAAACTTACTTTACTAACTTAGTTTTACTAGATACACATATACAATATACAGTATTATTCTGTGTGTTCGCTTTAGCCAGTATCATTTATCCTTATATTTGTGGAAAGATATGGGTCCATATATAAGTATTAAGTTTTGTCGCGTTATGTATCATTACCCATAGAAAAACGTAAACTTTCAGTTTGTATAAAAACAAGAACCAATGGACGAATTTCATTGTTAAATTTGAATATAGCATGTAAAATTCATTAAGAAATAAAACATTTCATTTCCGAAACTGAAAATAGTTGAAAATTTATAGAATGGTATTATCAATTTTGGATTAGGAGATGGGGTGGTAGACCATTGTATAATGAACGCATAAAAATAATTCTCTGAAGATTTAAAACGCCTGGAATTCATGCACCTTCTTTCTTCTTAAAAAGTATGGCTTGTTTACGAAACAGCGTTAAGAAGCATGAATTTCAATAACATGGCTTAAATATGCTCCATTTAGAAAGCCTAACGGGGGGGGGGGGGGTAGTAGTCTCTATATAACCACAATCTCCTAATCACTGAAACTTGGCATTTTAGAAGCAAGCTTGCCATCTGGTGACGAAACAGAGCAAGAGCCGAGGTACCGAAGCATGCGGCTCAAGTGCCAGAATTGACTTTTCTGATAATTTTCGTGATATTTCTCGCTCGCTTGGCTGCATTGTCGCATCGAGGCCTCCAGACCGCTTATCTCCCTTCGGCGATTATGTAAGCGATGGGAAAACACGAAAAAAACATTTAATGCGAAAATAAATGCAATAAAAACACGCATCCCAAACTAACATCATTTCTCGCTGTCAGTTTTTATTTAAAAAACTGGGGAAAAAAAACTACACACACACACACAAAGCCGTAAGGAAGACTTAGGATGATGGAATGGAGATTGTGAATAGAAGAGAAATGGATGAAGACATTCATCTGAAAGCAACAGCGGCTTCGAGTTGATAAGAGGAAAAACAAGTGTCCTTAAAAACCCCATTTTGCAAGGACACTTGAGAAGGTGGTGGTTTCAATGAAGAATAGTTGCAGATGGGTTTAAAGGAAAAGGGAAAAAAACACTTCAAGAGCACAGGGAACGTTAAAAAGAGATACGCAAAGGGGAGAGAAATAGAGCAGAAGAAGCGAAACAAGAAGAAAAAAAAAACTTTCAGAGATGCACTGAAGCATAAAATTATATCTTGAGGGACATCTAAATATAAAATTTAAAAAAGGTTTCAAAAGAATTTTTTTCTACTGCATCATCTCGACAGAGGTAAGTCAGTGGAAAACTGTTTGCTAACTTGATCCATAAAAGTAAGAAAGTGCATACTCCTACACAAAAAAAAAAAAAAAAATGAATATCAAAACAAACTTTTATGAATAGCCCCATGTACCATCGTTCCCTTTTAGATAGCTGCACTGACATATCAATTTAATAGAACACCCCACTTCGAAAAACGCAGTTTCCTTCAAGTAAATGCATTCATCGACCAATATAAAATGAACTCACACAACCGACGGTCATGCCCTCATTTGCTTGTTCAGATGATTTCAAACGGAAATGTAGGGAGAACAAAGGACATCATAGTGTATCTTCACCTCAATTCAACCGCATCATGACCAAAGCAAAAAAACCTAATCAAAGGACCTAATAGACTTTGCCAGAATAGCAGGTGCTAGCCTTTCAGCAATAGTAACCCTTTCAGGGTTTTCAAAAACCATCATTTCAAGAGTGTTCGTCTAATTCCGTGATCAAGGAGAAGAATCCACCACAAAGGAACACCTGGATGAATGATGGATGTCTCGGCTCATCAAAGACAACTGCACCACCACCATTCATTAATTACCACCATAATAAAACCAGGATCCGAGGAGAACATAACGGAATGCAACCGTCGAACCCTTTACATGGCTGAATTAGAATATAGAACAAGTCAATAAAAGACTGGAATGCGAAAATTGCATGACTGGAAAAGGATTGCCTGACCTGAAGAGTCCAGTTTCAAACTGCTCCGGATGGAGAGATGTGTCAGAATTCAGCATCAGCTGCATAAGAGAATGGACCTTTCCTGTCTGATATCAACAATGCATGTCGGTGGTAACAATGTAATGGTTTAGCTAAATTTCTCTTAGCATTTCCTAGATTACTTAATTTGAGGCAGTCAATAACTAACTGCAGGAGTACTTATAATGGCATCCCTACATGGCCACCGTGTTCCCGCAGGATAATGCTCAAGGTAATAGGGTCTGTATTGCAGCGACGATTTGAAAATCACATGGTATTTGGTAGTGCCGTACAGCTAGCATGGGATGTATCCTTATGGAATGTTTAGCCACTTTGAGGAATTAATGCCCAGAAGAATCCAGTTACCTTCGCAGGGGGGGTATAGCAAAGAGATCCAGGCACAAGGGGGGAGGGGGGCAGGCACAATGGGATCTAGGTACGCGGAGTACATATACCCGGAGTAATATGTCATCTCGAATGGCACTTACTATCCGCGAAGACTGGCATGAACACCAAAGCTATGGACGCGTCGTGAAATGTGACAAACCATCCAGTATTTTTGAGTTGGTATAATTGTATGGAGTACGTTTATAGGCACCAGTTAGGTCCCCCGCCATACTTGTAAAACGGTCCATAAAACGTTCTGAGATCAGATCCACCCGTTATGCGACGAGGCCTTAAGGAACAAGACAGAATTCTGTAGAACCTTAGATCTCAGCTTTATTTAATGTTTATAAGAAGAATTGGAGAGGGCATGCCTTCACCAACTGGAATTGAGAATTGCCTTAGCTTGGAGTCGACTTTCACCAGAAGGTTTCAATGCAAAAAAACGACTGGGTGTTCCTATTAAACTGATATATCGTTGTATATGGCGATGTACAGAGAATAATGTTGTTTTAAGACATAAGTTACGGAAACCCAAAAATTAAAAAAAGGTTATTCAAGGTTCATTTATTAGACTTACAATTTTAACCTCAAAGCAGTAACTTCGAATGACTTGTTCTCTATGAAGATCGCTTTTTTACAGTTTTCGTGTTTCACGACATTAGATTGTCAAGTTTTATGGAACTACAGTATTTTTAGTCTAATTGACATTTATCTGTAATGTAGAATAATAAAACCCTTGTAATGGCCCCTTATAATGTACGGAAAAGCGGAAACTAGTATTCTAACCACACGACACGAAACCTCTTAACAGAAACCTTTCCTCGTTATTTATTTATAGTAAAAAAATCCTTTGGCAATGTAGCGCTCTAATATCGTATTACTTCCTTAACAGTCTAAAAATTGTTAAACACAAAGTTTATTATACCATTCAGAAGCATCAGCTTTCTCCATGAAAATAATTAAAGTTCATGATCGCTGCTTGGAGAAAAAGGAGTAGTTCGTGAAACCAGTTGAAAGGGGAATTTTATGACTCTCGAGGAGATTCTGTTGAAATGTTGCATTCTAAGAATGGGTGGAATCCAAATAGCTGCCAGAACTCATGGGGCATAAAAGCATATTTGTTAGCATAATTGGAAGTTTATGCATAGATGAATGCAACGTTCTTAGATGTCATTATTAAAATAGCCTTAGGACCATAATGTTCGCAATATGGGAAACTAAAACAGAAGCATGATTCTGTTATCATCACTTTAATGGAATTACTCGTTAAAATTAAGCACAAAAGATTCGAAATCGCATTAAACTGTAGTTGAATTAACATACACAATTCAGAAAATAGAAAATGTACAAGATAGCATATTCCTTAAAAACAAACTGTAAGATAATGTCTTGAGTATTCCTATACACTACTAACTTGCTTATGAAAAGATCATGTACGAGGGGCGTTTCAAATTTGACCTGGACTTTATTTTTTGTAAATTTCATTGTTGTAAAAATCTAAACTTTCATTGTTGGGAAGGCAACTACCGCCTGTCATGCAAATGCAGCACCATTCATCCGGTTGCCATAACAACCGATTGTCTGTTTAAACAAAATGGCGGACAGCGATGTGTCGACCAAAGTGGAACAACGAATAATCATCAACTTTCTCCACAACTAAGGTGTGAAAGCATCTGAAATTCATCAGAGACTTCAAAGACAGTTCATCGAGTCATGTTTTGGTGCCAAAAGTTTGAAGGAGGGCGAGAATCCATCGGCAACGAACCTCATAAGGCAAGGCCAGCAACTGCTGTCGATGAGCTGATAAGGGACAACAGACGGATTCATGTCCGAGAATTGGCTTCAATACTGAACATAAGCACTGGCAGTGTGGAGAGCATCATCTACGATAAGCTGAAATTCAATAAGATCTGTGCCAGATGGATCCCTAAGCAACTCTCCGAGGATCACAAAACCACCCGGGTGGAGTGGCGACACGCTGACTCACCACGGGCCAAGAAATTCAAGATGACACCGTCGGATTCTGGGCAACTGTATTCTGGGATGGCAACTGTATTCTGGGACATTAAGGGTATCATTCATGTCGATTTTCTGGAAGAACGTCGAACCATAAATGCACTCTACTACAGTAATCTTTTGAGGAAGTCCCTGAAGTCGGCAATAAGGATAAAACGACCAGGACTCCTTACCAGTAACTTATGTAACCAGGAATGGGACATAACTGGATAAATAACTGGTGTGTGTGTTTTTTTGCAGTTTCCTGATTTTATAAAGAATAAGGTCCAGATCAAATTTGAACGCCCCTCGTATAATGGTTTCTCCACAGCGCAGCGTACCTTAATATTGGACACGTCCATCTATTCATGGCTACATTTTAAATCTTAAATATTTAGAGGAATACATGTTACTAACCTCGCAAAGTAACAGAAAGTCTTATGGAATCTGACATTGATGTTGCTACAGCAGACTGAGCATTAAGTATAGAATAAGACTACACAAACCGTAATTTCACTCTTATTTTTAGAGAGTAATAATAACATTGATCATTGTGTAAAATTCTCAGTATATGCAAGCGCATCGTACATAAACGGAGCCTCTAATAGTAGGGCAAGCAACGTTTTCTTAAGGCTCATTTATGGAAAGGTCATCTTCAGTGCAAAGCAATATTCATCAGATTTTTATTTTACCAAACAAAATATCCGTTCTTCACAGAGGGGAAAAAGTATAAAAAGAACACTTTCCTTTCAAGTATCGATACTTGAGGAGAATAATTATGTTATCTTAAGGGGCTGGGAACTCTAAATGCTTATCACGTCACTTTAAAAATCTGCTTTCCACTTAAGAGAGAGTTGAGCTCAACTTTGCTCTTTATTATTAAAAATTAAGGAAATTTCTTTCTTCATTCGCTTTAAAAGAGGTTAAGACAGCAATTAATTTGTCTTAAAGCAGCAAGTTTTTACAATGGGCTAAGTTGTTACATTACTTTATTGAAAATTAAATTCTTTGACACAAAGGGCAAGGCGAGGGGGTTAATGTTTTCTTTTGGTATCCAGAATTTCCAAATAGCAAATTTCATCACTTTGAATATTTAACACCGAAAACCATGCAAATTAAACATGTCGTCGAAACTAATGAACCATTGAAATCTATTTCAAGCTTCACTTCTAACATTAAACCGCACAAAACCTATGGACTGGTTGTAAATAACAAAATCGAGTTTCCGCAAATCTCGTCTTTGAGATAAATTTCATATGAACAAAGGCTCACACCAAGAAAAATTTATTGCACTTTAAACTAAAAATAGTGTCTTTGATACAGTTACTATACTGACTTAATATTAAAACCTCTCTCAGGGTTTTAGTCTGCAGTCATGTTTTTTTCTCAATTCTCGATTTTCCTCAGATTTACGATGCTATAAATACAGTCTACAGCGTTGGTGAAGAGAAATCAATTTTCTAAAATTAGACGAGAAAGGCAAAGGAAAAAAAGAGGAAAAGGCGAAAAAAATCTCAATCAGATACGGGCTTTTATATCGATCCATTTCTACACACGTTAATGATCGTCAATATATTTGATAAGCAGAAAAATTTTAGTAAAATTCACCTAATCAACACTTCACGTCTTCTTTTTTTATACAATTGATAAGAAGCTCTTCCACGGACATTTATGAATTAATATTGTATAAATTCAAATAGATAGTCCAAAATATATTATAAAACACTGGGCAACAACGAAAATGCTTTGGAGATGAAAAGTATCTATTCTTCAGGAGTTTAATCTGTTTATATTCAAATAATTATTCGAGATATTAACTGAAAACCAAGACTTAGTCTATGTCTCGAAAATAGGTAAATCATACAAAGGTCAGTGTCAATCAATAGACTATTGAATATCCAGGAAAAAATATCATAGCTAAAGTTCATTTGCTTGACTGTAAGACCCAAACATTTATTTTGTAACACATACTTGATGGCAATAGCATCTCGAAAAATCTCATATTTCGATTTCTTTCACTTTAAAATTGAACCTTTCAAAACAAGTTTAAGAAACCCCTTCAAACAAGTCAGGCAACCGAAATGTCCAGGACCGATAGGATTTTGAAGCATTCGAGAATAAAAAGGAAAGTATTTGATTTCTAAAGAAGTCTTTGGTTGTTAAGATCAGATGAGGTTGCTAAGGAAGCCTCTGGTTACTAAGCAAGGCATACTTCTATGGGAAATGCATAGTTCAAACTGATTAAAGCTATCTGAAAAGTTTAATGCAGAAAGTAGCAATTCTCTATAGATTAGAACATAGAAGAATCCTTTAACTTGTAAGCATTCCAGTTTAATGAAATAAGCGTTAATTGTTGAAGCGTTCTGTTTAAGGACGAAATCTTTCTCCATAAACAATTGCTAACGTTTTTCTACGTAACCATGTACTAGTGAAGCGAACGATTAGCTACTAGCTATTGTTAAAATTTGCCGAACACAAATTAACTCTTGATAATGAAAGACGTAAGTAATTACATGCCATATCTTAGCAATGAAAGTTTCCAATGGTGTAATAATAGTATCTTCAAAAAACGCATAATGGAACCAATTTCGACTATCATTAATCTTATTTTACATTCATTGATGGCACATCATTCTACGTCATTTGATATATTACATGCCATATTTTAGTATTGAAAGTATCGAATGGACCATAATGGTTCCATTAAACCACATACCATTGAACTTAGGTCGACTATCATTAATTTTACGTCAATATTCAATCATGACATGTTATTCCAAGCAGTTTGATATAGTACATGCCATATGTTAGAATTGAAAGTTTCCAATGGACCATAATGGTACCACTAAACCACATACCCTTGAACCAGTTCTGACTGATATTGACCATCAAGGAAGACGATCACGTGTCTTCACTTAATTCACAAGCCTTTTCTCTGCTTTAGCTATAGAATGCCAAAGGGAGAAAATTTGGCAATGCACAGGCCATTTATACATGGAATTGTATAGTGAAAAACGTGGTCCCCTATATTATTTTTGACCTTTTGAACCGGAAGTAGTCACCGATTTTTTCCACCAACGAACTCAGTCTTCCGATTTTCCTAAGTTGTCGAATGGCGAAAACGGAAGTCGAAAATTCGGAAGTTTTCGAAAGCTAGAGCACCAACAGACAGACGGACGGACGGACGCACATTGTGAAAACATAAGTACCTATCGGTCCTAACAAGTCTATAATTATTGGAGGCCATTCAGCACACTTGATTCGATAAGCCTCCATTAATAAATATCAAAAGATGCTGAATCGCTGTCTCTAATCCAAAACGCTGAGGGAGCGAAAATTATTACGGAGTTTTCCGGATTTTCGAATATGATCTGATGGAGTATGAAGAAATAAATAATATTAAAATATACACTTAAACCCTGTTATAATGCGCTCCATTATAATGCGAACCCGCTTATAGCGCGATGCAAGCATGGCTCCCAATTTTCGTAATCGTAAATCTTAATGTGGGTCTTAACACTGCGAAGGTTACCATCACATAAATATTTCTGTCTTTCATCATTAGATGCCCTTAATTTTTTGTAATCCGGCAGTTATTATGGGATTCGTATTAACCAAGTTTGGAAATAAAATCCTTTTGAAAACTGATCACATTTTTCACTACACTGATCGATTGTCGATTGTCGGTCAACTGCAAGTGGTTTGACCATCACCATGGGGAAAACCAAGGATCTGAGCGACTTTGAGCGCGAAATGATAGTTGGTGTTTGGCGAGGTGGACTAAGTATCTCCAAAACCGCACGTCTTCTAGGCTTTTCCCGAACAACCATTTCAAGGGTTTACCAGGACTGGTTAAACAACCAGCCAGAGACAAGCCTGTGGTCGCAAACGGTTCGTCGATTCAAAGGATGAGCGTAGGATGGGAATGCTTGTTCGTGCAAATAGAGACGTCACGATTCGTCAAATAACCGTGGAGTACAACATTGAACCGCAGAATAACATCTCTGAACGCACTACACGCCACGTACATTAGCAAGGATGGGCTACAACAGCCGACGGCAAAACCGCAAAAAGCGTGTCCAATTTGCCCGTGATCACCAACACTGGACGACTAGAAGAAGCTCTGCTGTTCGGATGAATCCCGTTTCCTATTGCACCATGGACCGATGCAGAATTTGGAGACAACAGCACGAAGTGATGTTGCCCTCCTGTCTGGTTTCCACTGTTCAGACTGGTGGAGGTTCTGTAATGGTCTGGGGAATTTTTTCCTGTAGAACAACGCTTTAATGGTCAGGGCTACATGAATATTGTTACCGACCACGTTCATGGCTACTGTGTTTCCCCCATGCTTCGTATCACAATGCTGTATCGTTATGGATAGGTTCCAGGAACACGATAATGAATTCAACTTACTCCTCTGGCCACCACAGTCCCCAGATTTGAACCCAAACGAGCATCTTTGAGATGAGCTGGAAGGGTTATTCGAGGCATGACCACCATCCAATAAGCATGCGCATGGACAAACATCACGGAACAATGCTTCCAGGGGCTAAATGAATCCATGCTACGTCGAATTCGTGCTGTTATAGCTGCTGGGGGTGGTGCAACATAGTATTAGCGATTCCTTTTCAAGCGATTATGACTATTTGCAGTTAGTTCAGCTTGTCTTCGCTTTAAAAGAGGACTCTAATGTAAGGTAAATTTGATAAAAATTTAAATTCTACTTACATACAAGCCTAAATAGCCTAGTTAAATATTATACGGGATAGCGAATGAGATAAAAGAGGGGTAATTTATTGATGAAATTTAAACAGATTCTATTTAAGTAAGTTTTTACAAAAATTAAAAATTTCCTTTTTAAAATAATCATTTAAAAACTTGCAAGCCCTGTTAAAGCAATTCTTTCTTTCCTTATTACAACAGAATGGTAATTTGTGTGTGTAATGAAGACTCTTATCTAAATGCCTCATTTCTATACAGATGAAATTGTGAGTTCAAAGTTGTAGAGGAATCTAAAAACGCATTTCTCAGTCTCGAAATTTAAATTTTGTTCACAACGGTTGAACCTCTTGGTTTCATTGCTGACTGTTTAAAGTGGAATTAACGACACCATAAACCAATGTTAATTTTCCAAGCTCTCAATTTCGTGTTTACACTATGCCATCCAAAAAAAGCTATTAAGCTAGACACTTTAATGTTGCCGAAGAAATATTCATCAGGCTTCTTATGTTTGCTTTTATCGTTTGTTTCCTTCCTCAGCTCGACAGAATGGCAATTTACAGTGTAAGGGACTTCAACGTGGTTTTGTGTTGTTGCCCTTATCTTTTGATCGTACAATCAATATTTTATTTTATTTTACTACATTCCAACGGGAAATCCCATATATACAAGTAAAAGAGGAAAAAAGAAAACATAATATAATTACATAACAGAAAAAATATTAAAAAAATAATAAATTATTGATGGTGATAGAAAAATCAAACTATTAAAAAAAAAAAAAAAACCCCACAGAATATTTAAAAAATACCATCTAAGGATAAAAGAAAATTCCTTATATCAGAGACATTACAATTAAAAAGATCAATATAATTAGATATAAAATTACCCAATCTTTGAATACGGATAATGGTAGAATTATACTCGTAATTCGTAGTACAACGAGGGATAAAAAACATTTCGATACTACGTGTAATACTGGGAATCTTAATATTAATATGACTCAGTAAAATGGGAGAATCGATTAAGCCATTCACCAATTTAAAAAGAAAAATGCCATCATGCATCGTTCTTCTCTGAAGTAAAGGAATAAGACCCGAAAAAGAACTCATATTTTTTGAAGACATTCTAGGTAAACCAAAACCAAAATGATAATTTAAAAAACGTATGAATCGATTCTGAACTGCTTGTAATTCAATAATTAAGCCTTGATGATAAGGGTTCCAAACAATAGAAGCATATTCAAGAATTGGTCTAACATATGTACAATAAAGAAGAATGAGGGTAGAAGGCCGATCAAAAAATTTAAAAGAACGTAGTAACAAGCCAAGAATTTTATTTGCCTTCCTGGTAATACGACTAATATGAACGTCAAAACTCAATGAACTAGTAAAATTAACACCAAGGTCCAATACCCAATCACAACGAGATAATTTGTTTTCCAGTATACAATAATCAAACTTAATATAAGTGTGAGATTTATAATAAGACATACATTTACATTTATTAGGATTTAAGATCATTCGATTCAAGTTACACCAGTTATAAACTATCTGCAAATTGTTTTGCAGCAATTCACAGTCCTGTAATGAGGAAATTGGAAAATAGAGTTTCGCATCATCTGCAAAAAGCAACAGGCGTACACCAACCAAATTAACTAAATCATTAATAAATAGATTAAATAAAATTGGACCAAGATGTGAGCCTTGAGGGACACCTGTGCGAGCAATAAAGGAAGAGGAATATGAAGATGCAAATCTAACTGTCAATTGACGCTGCTCAAGATAAGATTCGAACCAAGCAAGTAAGGAACCAGTAATGCCACAAAGTTTCAACTTACTCAGAAGTAGAACATGATCGACTTTATCAAATGCCTTTGTAAAGTCTAAATAAATAACATCCATCTGTTGATGTTGTGTTAATCTCTTCTCCATTCTGTTTATGTCGAAATTATGTTTTTTATTGGTTGAGAAAGATTAATATCGTCGTGTTTATTACATGAGGTTGTAATAAATTGAAGACCGTACATTAAAATGTCTCCAGAGGGGTTGATCACTGTGAACTTTGCAGAATTGATTTCTTTAAAAGTCGTCATGGAAAATGGAAAGCTTGAAATTGTATTTTAAGTAACTTCAATATGTATTAAATTCAAAATTGACAAATCAGAAAGTATATGTCACGGACTTCATTTTATTTTAATAAAGCAGCTGACGATTACTTATGACTTTGCACTTTCATTTTTATTTTGTTTTTAAGTTCAAAATTTTTTGGAGAAAATACGAAATTAGAATTTCATAATCAGATAGATTTATTAAGTCGTTTTGTCATATATACAGTGATTTGCAATGAAATTGCCCCACCCACAAGGAGTTATCCGAATGAGATATTCGCTATGGAATACGCGGTGGTTGTTCCATAGCACGCACATAACGATCGAAGTGGTTCCAAAGGTTCTCGATTGAGTTGAGGTCTGGGGAATTAGGGGGCCTAGGTAGTACTTGGAACTCTTGGTCGCGTTCCTCAAACCACCCCCTAACAATTGCAGCCGTATGACACGTCGCACTGTCTTGCTGAAACGTGCCATCCCCCTCTGGGAAGACAGTCGCCATGTACGTGTGTACTTGATCTGCAATTATGGATAAATAATCGAATCGGTTAAGAGTGCCTTCCACAGTTATCAGTGGGCCCAGACAAAGCCATGAGAACACTCCCCATCCCACGATGCTGCCGCCAACAGCCTCGATTTTATCAATCTTTTATCACTGACATAAAGCACCATATAATTAATATTCTCTTTCATTATGTCCATCTAGTCATCGTTTCTGATAGATTAGGTTAGGTTAGGTTAGGTTAGGTTAGGTTAGAGGTTAGGTTATACGTAAATGTCCTGGTCAAAATAAAAAAATAAATTAAACAACTGTCTAAAATGGCTACTTCCGATAGAAATTTTGGAAGGATAGGTTAGAGGTCGATGGATAGGTTATACATAAATGACCTGGACATTTACGTATAACCTAACCTAACCTAACCTCTAACCTATCAATCGACCTCTAAGGTATTAAAAAGACATTTACAATTTTAAACAACTTTTGTTAAGAAAATTTTTCAAAAGTCCAACCGGAAGTACCAGTTCTACTCTTGTCAAAATCAAGTATTTTGCTAATATAGGCGAAATAAGACAGAATAGGAAAAGTGGCCGTCACTTCGAACATTTGCTTTGAACTGGCTACGTTATTGTATAGGGTGTTGCCGATAACTACAGGGCAGTATAATGGGAAGCCTACCTGCTCGATTGCAGGGGCCGGCTTGATCGATAGGCAGAATGGAGGGAGATGAAGGTGACCTGCAGCAGCCTGCAGTTTCCACAGTCGGGGGGGGGGGTGAACGTCAAAACTGTCATGTTTTTAAACATTTATTGTAAGAAACTTCACAAAACACCCAGGTGACACTTTCTCAGCAGTAGAACAAACTGGTCTGCTGCGTCTCGTGGCTTTGGCCCTGTGTCCGCTACGAGACGCAACCATTTTAGACAGTTGTTTAATTTTTTTCTATTTGGTCCAGGACATTTACGTATAACCTAACCTAAACTAACTTAACGTAAGCCAGTATAGCTAACTTACTTTCCGAACACGCCTCGAATTTCGTCTCTTCACTTTCATCTAAATGACTAATTTTGGCTACTATTGCCTTTAGTCACCGGGATTCGGATGGAGAGATTATCCTTTGGAACTTACCAATCTTTCTTTACTGACATAAAGCACCATACAATTAATATTCTCTGTTATGATGTCCATCTAGTCATCGTTTCTATTAGCATTGAATAATGAACTTAAAGGGTTCGAAATACGTATATGTCTAATTAAAATTCTAATACGTATATGTCTTTTCCTTTGTTATTATGTTATTATTTTATCGTTTCTAATAGATTAACATGTGTACTATCTTTTGAATTCTAAATCTATATCATCAATATCTCTATTAGAATATGATCGATTGGTTACGCTATTTTTTATATCCAACAACATGTCTAGAGTAGTTTTTCCTAATTGACAGTGTTGCTACCAAATGTCCTCATTACGACCATATCGGGCTGTTATTGCTACGTGAAGACTCATTTGAGAAAAACCATTATTCATAAAACCATCAGTTTTTCAAATAAAATATTTAGATATGTTACTGATCATCATGTACTGGCTTGTGGGTCAATTATGCCCCGCCCTACTCTATGGAAGTAAATATTGGCTAAAGACTGCAATCTTAAGTGAATTTTAATAACCGAATATCCACAATTTCAGAATTTGCGTATATCATCATAAATTTATCTACGCAAGAACTAGGGCACCCTAAGACAGGAGCGAGATGCTAATTTTCATGATAATTTAAAAGAAATCAATAAATGAATTATTGATTTACAACGCCTTTTTGTTTTTGTAAGCATAAATTGTTCAAAATTAACTTTCACCAAAGAAAACTGTCAGATAAGAGACATTAATATCTTTTTAGATTGAGTTATTTTAACAATAAAAGATAATTTTACGGCATCTGACCTGCCTACCATCAATTCCAGTAAATTTATTAAAAAAAACTTACATTTATAAAATAGCGAATTTAATTATCATAATAAATGAAGTCTAGAAAGGTGAATGTCCGCTCACCGGGTAAAAATCCATCATGTAATATTAACTATGGGTGGTGGCCCCTTTCTCTTCCGTATTTGATATTATTATTTAATCCAACCCCCATAATAACTACATTACAGTAAATAACATGCATTAATTAAAATGAGTGGGAAAAAAAAATCTTTCTCTACACCACTTATAAATAGCTTCCATGCGTTAATTTTAGTCCAACCGACTTGTTTTCTCCCCCTTCCCTTGCTCATTAAAAGCGGTCTGAGGTTTTAAAAGGACATTTTGCCAAAAGAAAACCAGATGGGACTCGATTTAAGTCGAACCTTTTTCCTTGAGATAAACTCAATTGCCTCGTAAAGGAAAGGAAAAAAAAATGATCCACTAACGCTCAAAGATATTTTTCCAATGACGGATTATCTATCATGCACGTGTATGTGAAGACAGCTTAACGAAGCCATAAAGCTATGAAGTTCTTTAGAAATATTAAATTTAAAAAAAAATTATGCATAAACTCCGCCTGAGGATCGATTCCTTTATGTCATTCCAGGAATGTTTGATTTTTTTTTTCTTTTTCCCTCAAGAAAAATGTGAAGTTCATTCATAAATGACAGGATGTCGAAAAGTAAACAAACGGACGTCTTGCTATTTAAATCACGAAACTATTTTTGGAATTTTTTTTATTTTCTTTTTTTAAAGAAAGACAAAAAAGGAAATTTCAGAAAATGTCATGTATAATAAACGAAGAAATGCCAGAAACAATTTTTATAATTTTATTATAGAGTTCTTTAAAAAATTCCATAGAAATAGCATAATTTTTATAACTTACACATTCAAAATTTTCCATACTCAAGCCAAACCAGTCACTGCGTGTGGTTTCACTGCATTACGCAAGCTGTCAATGAATTAAATCATAGCTTGTTTAATTCGAACTTTTCAAGAGCTTTAATGAATTCTATATTTCCATCTGTTAGTACTTTTATTACGTTATGAAATATATGCGCCTTTCATCTCAGATATCGCATCCAAATTCCCGAAATATGCTATATCTCGAAATCAAAACACTTTAAAAGTATACACTGAGTTAGCATATTATTAAGACCATCATGCAGACGACCGCGTGAGAATCTGGCGGAAACAGCACCAAAGCATGGACCCCGCATGCACGAGTACAACCCTTCAGGCCGGTGCGGGCAGCGTTATGGTCTGGGGAATGTTTTCCTGGCATGCATTGGGTCCGTTAATACGTGGTGAACAACGTTTGGACGGCACAGCATACCTCCGTATCGTCGCCGATCAAGCCCACCCTGTCATGCTGATAGCGTACCCCAATGGAGAAGGCTACTTCCAGCAAGATAATGCGCCATGCCACAGAGCTCGTATTGTGCAGGAGTGGTTCCAGGAACATGAGGAGGACTTTACCTTACTTCGATGGCCCCCACAATCCCCAGATCTCATCCAATTGAGCATTTGTGGGACGAAGTCGAACGAACCATCAGACGGCTGGATCCACCACCGTCCAATCTAGCACAACTAGACAGCGCTATCCATCAGGCATGGTGTCAGATTCTTCCTACCACCGTCGAAGATCCCTTTTGCTGACACCCTATCATTCCTAAACTTTTTTATGATTTTAATTTTGTATGTGTTATCCTATTGCATTATTTTCCGTCGCCCTCTTATTACCTCCTATTTGTCCTCCTTCCTGGGCTATGCCAACACGTCTTCAAATTCCTCTTCTGCTTTTTCAGCCAATACCGTCTTACTGTCCCCAATGCCAACTATATATAAAGGCGTCCTTTAGTACTTTTTTCATAACTTCAGGATAATTCTCTAATATTCTAATTGCCTTTAGAGAATTATTCTTTTTGCTTTGATAAAGGATAGTCTCTATCCGAAACGTCAGCTTTTTATTTGATTTTATAGTTTTATTTTGATTTTACTTAGTATATATTAATTATTTTGTTAAACTGTTAATTATTATTTTATTTTTCATTTTTATTTAATAACTATTATTTATTGCATTCCAGAGTTTTTGTGTCTCGTCCTTTTCTCTTATAAATATCCGTTCACCTATTCTACCTATACATGTTAATGGTACTGACGGTAATTGGGACAAAATGCTTTTGAACACTTTGTAAGCTTTCTTCCTTTCGTCATTCATTCTTTAATGATGGCTAACAGGAGACCAGTAACTGATGAAGAAAAAGATCGTATTCTGGCTTTTCAAGAAAAAGGAATATCAGTGCAGGAAATATCAAAACGCCTAAAACGTGCAAAACCCAAATAAAACTAAGGCAAAAAAGAAACCTAGTCCACGATGAAAAGAAGAGATACAAGGAGGATCGTTCGAGAGATATCAAACAATAGGACCTCTTTGAGACGAATTCCTGACACTTTGGAACTTCCAATATCCCACTTCACAGTATGGAGGGTGGTCAAGAAAAATCCGCATTTAAGATACAAGGCAAAGTCCATCAAACCACCCCTAAGAGACATCCATAAGCAAAAACAGTGGGCACAGGAACACATGGGATGGACTAATGAATGGATGCAAGTTCTTTTCAGCGATGAAAAGGCCTTCAATTTGGATGGCCCGGATGGTTGGAACTATTACTGGGAAGATTTACGCCGAGAACCAGCAATATTTCCCAAACGAGTTCATGGAGGTGGAACTGTGATGGTTTGGGGAGTATTTGCCTATAATGGCAGTTCAGGAATTGCATTTATCAATAAAAGAATGGATTCCAAGTATTATCAAGAGCTTCTTGAAAAGCACTTTTTGCCAATTGCACCTGTTATTGAAGGATCCAAATTTATATTTCAACAGGACAATGCACTATGCCACTCATCGAGAGCAACAATGGCCTGGTTTGCAGAGAAAGGGGTTAAAGTAATGAAATGATTTAAACCCCTTCTAGGAGCCCTGATTTAAACCCCATCGAGAACCTTTGAGGCATTCTAGCAGGCAAAGTTTACGAGCATGGTCAATTTGAAACTGTTTACGATCTGAAACGAGCTATTGTTGAAGTTTGGGATAGTTTAGATCCAGAATTACTCCAGAAATTGGTTAATTTTATTGAAGTAACAAAAGCGAATGGGTCTTATATCAAGTCTTAAATAACATTATATGTTTACATTTTTCTCGTAGGCTCGTGTTAATTTTGTTGTTCACAAGATACGTAAAAGAGGAATATTCATTTATTTTTTAAAGTCAGCTGATTCGCTTTATTTTCTGAACGGGGTCGAATCGGAAAGCCTCGGAAATATTTTTTTTGTATTCTAAAAGTCAATATTAAGACCCTCTTTTAAAGAAATAAAGATCTGTTTACCTTTCACGGTACGGTACACTAATGTGCTCCGTTTAATTTGGATAGTGCACTCTTGACAAACAAAGAGGAGGAACGTCCACAGACGAAAAACAAATAAGTGTTTTTAAAAATTTTTATGGCTGAAAGGTTGATTTCAGCTTTCTCAAAAACTCATTAGTTGTGCAATGAGCTTTAAGCAGGAAAAAAATACAATTGTTGACAAGGACCGCTCAGGATGAACAAAAACATCAACATCTCCAGACAATATTGCTGCCGTAGATCAGGCATTAAAGGAAACTCGTCTTATTAAATTTAAGGCATTGAAAACATGTTGATGAACTCAAGCATCGAAAAATCATAGCATTCTAGATTTAATGTCCTCAAAAATTAAATCGTTCCGAGAGGGCTACTCCGTTTCCGATGCTGGTTACTCTTACTCCAGAATTTTAGAACACAGAATACGTACAGTACAGTGAAACTCCATCTACACTACATAATCGAAGGAGTTGGGACACCCCTGTGAACACCTGGGGTGTTTCTCCTGGACTGGACTGGGCCCACTCATCAAGGTGGACGGAAACCTCAATGCTGATGGCTACAGGACCATTCTGGATAACGGGGCACTTCCAGCGCTGTGGGAACACTTCCTCATACAGCACGACAATGCGCCTTGCCACAAAGCAAGATCCATATCCGACTGGTTTGACGAGATGCGGGTTGAAGAACTGGATTGGCCCGCCCAGAGTCCTGATCTCAACCCCATCGAACATCTTTGGGACAAATTGGAATGACGTGTGAGATCCAGGATGGTTCGCCCTACATCTGTCCAGGAACTGACCACGACAGTCCTCGAGGAATGGAGGTCAATACCTGTGGACACATCCCGTAAACTTATGGACAGTATGCCATGTAGGGTGGAGGCAGTGATAGCAGCTCGGTTATTAGTTTTAGAGCTACGGTGATTGAGTCATCTATAACAGTGGACCATCTATACCCGATTTATCCTACATGTCGTAATGACTACCCACGGTTATATGTCCCGCGGGCGAAGGACGAGTACGTCCACCACGACAAAGCATCCAGCCGCATGTTAAATCGACAGTTCAATACTGTGATGGAATGGAACAGGAAACTGGGATTAAGATTATGCCATTCTCAGCCATCTCTGTCAAGTCACCCGATGGATTTTTGTGGATTCCGTCTACTTAAAAGAGCTCTCATGTAAGACGTCCGCGACCACTTTCTGGATTATGGAAAGCCTGTCAAGAGGAGTGGAACAGAATCGACCTCGTTGTTCTTCGTAGAAGCCTCTTACAGTGGAAACTAAAGTGTCGAGTAATTGCTAGAAAGAAGGCCATTACATAGAGTACAAAAGGTGGTGGAGAAATGGGTTCCAGTAGATTTAAGTGTATTCTCGTCACCATAAACAGTAACAACCTTCCATATATGGAGGGATATACAGGATGCAGCGAACTTCTGGAAATTCTGAAATTCCCTTTTATAATTCTGGCAGCACTTCGTGAAAGCCTACCTATCTCAGCTATATAAAACGATTGATTTCAGGATATAAATTGGCCAATCTAGGTTCCTGTGAACTCCATGGAACATTTCTAAAATGACAATCTGCCACAGAACAGGCGGCTGCGAATGAAGTATTGCATATTTCAATGTAAGTTATAAACTGATGCAATAAATGCTTTCTTTTAGTATAATAATATTAGACAGGAGGTGTATAGATAGTAATGTTAGAAGAGTGCATAATGCAATCAATAATCGTTAAGAAAATCAACGGTTTTGAACTGAACTACAATCATTTACTCTCACTATATTCAAAAAATGTTTCTACCCAAGAAATAAAAATTCTTTTTGTAATTTATCTCACGATTTCTCTTGAGCAAATCAAATCATTAAACTCCATTTGTGATATTTCTTCATGGAGGATCCTTCATTGGGTGAAGCTTTTCGGTCAATTCCTTCCATCCAAACAAGAAATAGAAAGGGAAAAAAATTCCTTCAAGAAGAGTTGAGCCCCCATTAATAATTCACTGCCACCATCCGAGAATGAAGGCTATAGAGACCGCAGATGGCTCGAGGAAGAAGGCAATTGGCCACTGGTTCTCGAAGGAATTGCACGAGCCACGAGGTCATGTTTGGTCAAATGATTTCGGAAGAGGGACAAAAAATTCGTGTAGGAGATGAAATAAGCATTTTTCGGAGTTTTTGGAAAAAAAATCATTTTCAAATATTTTTCTGTTTGCCAAAAATGTAACAACTTATAACATTTGATAACTAGTGAATTTTATAAGGCACTTCAAATGTTCAAAAAAAATTCAGATCTAAGCTTTTTTTAAAAAAAATGGAACAGAACATTTTCAGCAATTTTTCGACTCAATCTTTTATTTTAAAACTGCACGTTTCTTAGTTTGCTCCAGAAAAAAGACATTTTCCTTGTTTTACATTATTATTTTAAGTTAGTCCTTCATGCTTCTCCTTTAATGAAAGCAATTTGTCCTTTTTCCTTTCTATATTGTACAAGGATTGAACAAGATAATGGAAGTTTTCGTAAAGTCAGTAATACGGAGTAGATTCACGGAACAAGTCTTCCAAGACGGTTAATAGAAGTTGTACAAGTTCCTCAAGATATATCTGCTCCTAATTCTCAATTCCAAATCAGAATATACTGAATTGAACACATGTTGATCCTATCTTCATACAGAACCAAGACTGGGCAATGCTAACAAGGGTTTACCAAGGCTTTGGACTTAACCAAAAAACAACCAGCTAGAGACAAGCCTGTGGTCGCAAACGACTCTCGATCAAAGAGGTAAGCATAGGATGGGATTTTTTGTTCGTGCGAATAGAAACGTCACGACTCGTGGAGTACAACACTGGACCGCAGAATAACATCTCTGAACGCACTCCACGCCGTACATTGGCAAGGATGGGCTACAACAGCCGACGGCCAGTCCGGGTACCTATGATTTCCACCTAAAACCGCATAAAACGTCTCCAATTTGCCCGTGATCACCAACACTGGACCGTCGACGACTGGAAGAAGGTCTTCCACCTGCAATATGCAGATGGCCGACGCAGAATTTGGAAACAACAGCACGAAGCGATGGACCCCTCCTGTCTGGTTTCTACTGTTCAGGTGGTGGAGGCTCTGTAATCGTCTGGGGAATGTTTTCCTGGCATACTCTTGGTCCGCTGATACCTGTAGAAAAACGCCTTAATGGTCAGGGCTACATGACCACTGCTGCCGACCACGTTCCTCCCTCAATGGCTACTGTGTTTCCCCCATCGGAAGGATACTTCCAGCAGGACAATGCTCCTATCGTCATGGAATGGTTCCAGGATCACGATAATGAATTCAACTTACTCTTCTGGCCACCATAGTCCCCGGATTTAAACCCTATCGAACATCCTTGGGATGAGCTGGAACGGGTTATTCGAGGCATGGATCCACCACCATCCAATAAGCATCAACTGGGAGCAGCTGTTGCATCCGCATGGATAAACATCACGGAACAATGCTTCCATCGGCTAATTCAATCCATGCCACGGCGAATTTATGCTTTTATAGCTGCTAGGGGTGGCGTAACACATATATAACACATCAAGTGTCTTCTTAGAGTTATTATGCTCTACCACTCAGCGCACACTTCCCGTCTACTACGTTGTTCTTCGAAACAACTTATATGCTTATCTCGACAAATCGCTTAGACAAGCATCTACAATTTACCATCTTTTTAAGTCGGAATGGTTAACATAATGCGCAGTCACCATGGCCTCACGACGTTCATAGATGTATTCAAACATGCTACAGGTGAGTGAGTACACACTTTAAAAGAAAAACAATAGCAGCCAAGCATTATCGTTTGAGGGGACAATATCATTGACATCAGATACGAATAAAGGAGGAATACACCAATTATTTTGTCTGATCTTTGCTATTTCACCTTCAATACACCACCTTTACAAATAGCAAATTCATATTCATAAAAATGATCTTTATCATTGAATTGCTGGATCGTGTGCTAGCAAGACATTACTTCTTCTTAAAAATTTATTGAAAATATAAAAATAAATTTTCTAAACGCTTTTTATCCTCGGTTTCTCATTACCCATTAGATTGCTTACGCTATGCTTTTTGCGTAGTCGTTTTAATTGGATTTCTAAATTTAGGCATTTCAAATGGAAAGGTCAGCCATCATTTAGATGAAATTGCTCTTTCGGCAATTAAACAAGGCAATCATAACAAAAATTGCCTATCCCGCAATTTGTTCTAAATGTTTATCGACCTTCATAACAAACGAGCCAAGAAATACGCTTAATTATCTGCGATATTATTATCTAGGCCTAATAGCCTATGGATAAAACATAATAAGGTTAAAAAGCAGAAAATTAAGAGTTCAATTAAAAATAATGGAGCAATGTCGGGTTAACCTTCGTTAGATTTAAAAACATATTTTACCAACATAGATTTAAATTTTTAAAGCAGCCAAGTCAAAAAAATGCGACAACAATGGCTTGCTGAACTTCGGGTCCCCCAAGTATGTTTCATTGATATAAGGTTTCAATTACAATGGTTTTTCGTCATTATATACTGCATAATGAAGTTTTATTTTCTATTCCATATAGTTACATGCAGCATAAGCCTGAGGGGGTTGAGCATTTAATAGTGACAACAATGATGTAGATATGCCAGAATCGGAGCCAGATGCCACCTATCACACATTATGTCCATACATAACTTAATTCAGACAAATAAACTCTCCCATTCAGCTTCACGAGCCTTGCGTATTAACGAACAGAACGGAGCCTCGTGTTAACTCCGAGGTTTCGGAAATCGATAGAACAGAAGCCATGATAGACATAACGGAAACGTTTATAACAGCGATAGAGAATCTCTCAAAGTTCGCATTTGTAAAAGGCACCGAGGCATTCTTGTAGATTTAGCCGCTGGAGGCAGTCATAGCGAAAACATGACGTTCACGCGGAACACAAATTTTTCTGCGTATTAGCCGCACCTGACCCTTTGTGTTTTTGTTTCTTATGGGGTTCCGTCAAAGAACATGTGTCCGAGCCCTCTTTGCCACATCATTTAGCCCAGTTGCAAAAGAGGATCACTCATGCAGTCTCTGGCATCTAAGGAATTTGAATACAGGATTGACGTCTGCCACATGACCTAGACAATTTGCAAGACAATACTCGGACGCATGCACTGTAAGCTTTGGCTGATTCATTTACTTGGTTAGATATAAGCCCCTGTGATGTCAACTTTATTCCTAACATGAAAGAACCACCCTTCAGAACGCTTCCAGAGACTCTTCTGGCAAAGGGCTGTACACGAAGCTGGTGACTGCATCGAAGGACAGAAACATGCAGCAAAAAAAGCTACTAGCAGCAGGTTTTGACGACACTTATCCGATGAGGTTGCTGAGGTTCACGCTTCGCTCCTCAACTGGCAAAACATCTACCCTATCTAAGGGGTGGCCGTGGCCTGGTTGTCTTGTCGGTTGGCTCGCTGATCGATGGAGTTAAGCAACTTCAGGGGCGGCCAGCTGCTGGCTGGGTGACAGCCAGTGGCTTGAGGACCACTGCTGGGTGGGACGGCTATTTGGGGCACAGCTGTTGGGGGACTTTAGTCTAACCCATTTGCTGAGTGACCAGTGCTGGATGTCCAGCAGCTGGTGATAGCCAATAGTTTGTTCGTTCACCAGCAGCTCTTCCATCATGAACCCCCCGTGCTTCGGAGGGCACGTTAAGCCGTCGGTCCCGGCTGCTACTGTCATCTCATAGCAGTCGTTAGTTACTGGGTTGGCGCGCAAAACCCCCTCGAAGGAGTAAGTGCCGCAGATTATCGTTCTGCAGTAATCTACCTCTGTACAAGATAAGATAAGATACCCTATCTACCCTAATCTCCGGACTTAGCCCTAGAACACTTTTTTCTCGTAACGCTAAGAGAACTGCGCGTCTATTCCAAGTATACCAACAATGAAATAAACGTTAGTAAGCACTTTGACAAAAACAATCTTAAAAATTTTGTAATGAGCAATGAAGATTTCTTAGTACAAATTCGGCAATTATTTGAATACCCCTCATATAAAGCTACTTCTAGAGGATCATTAGAAAGGATACAAGTCTCTCTAGTCTCAACCAAATCTAACTTGAACCCGCTCTTCATTTAGTTTTAAATTTGATAAGCCCTTCTTTGTAAAATGAACACGAAAAATTTGCTTCTACAGCTGAAATGAAGCATGGATTTTATTAGAAATTTTTAAATTTATGCTATGATTTATTGACAGATGGCGAACGTCTCCTTTGGAAGGAAAATTTTACGAAAATATTGATTTATACCTTAACATGATCTAAAATGGAAAACTGCATAGAAATGCCGAGTAGTTATTTATGCGAATGTATTTTTAAGAACGAATGTATATTTTAGTCAGATGAAGGGTAATTTTAGAGCTTGAAAACTGTTTAAGCAGAAATGGAATGAACGCACAAATAAGAAGATATAGTGGAAAGCCAATTATCCGAGTCACTCGTCTGTCAATCGGAATTCTAAAATGAACAATTTGAATAGGGGCATAAAAATAACATTAGCAGAACAATCGATCTGTTACATAAAAAGAACAAATGGACAAAATTAATTATAACAAAAACCGTGCACAGAAAATAATAGCGAACAGGGTTGCCAGATTTTTTTGATTTTAAGTCGCAAAACTATCGACAAAGCATTTTTAATTGCATCTTATTTCTTGCTTTACTCTTAATTATATTCAATCTTGAAAATAACTCTCTCCACAACCGCATTACTTATTGGAAGGCTAAGAATTCTTATTGGAATTACATTGCAATATTCTTGAATATGGGATCGCCATCTGCATTTTTGTATTCTGCTGAAACTGCCCAAACCCGCCCCTATGTTACATCACTTTCACACAATAGGTATTACCCCAATATACCAGATTTACCTCACAAACTTAACAATCTTTATATACAAAGCACTCAATAACCACATTAAAACATCCCTCCCCCAACCTTTGTTCACAACACCTACTTCCCCACCTTATAACACCCGTCACACTAACTTTCTACGTATTAGTTGCAACTACCAACTAAAAAGTATATCAATTTCCGGCAATAAACTTTGGTCCACATTATCCCCTGAGCTTCGCCTTGCACCCAACATCTCCACTTTTAAAACCCTCATTAAGAGAGACTAGAGATCACCCCCAACCTGCTAGCTTACCCATTTCTCCTACCCCTCACCCCCACAACCCCTCCCGCCATAATTTATTATCAATTCTATAATATGTTTTCCTTTCTGGGACCTACCTAGTCGATCTCATCCATACAGCCCCGGATGAACAATTGTACGCACTTTGATCAACAAAATAAATAAATAAATAATAAAATAAAATTCAAATAACGTTCAAATCAGATATACTTTAATTTGTGTTGACGATTCAATGGTTGAAGATTCAAATTTATAAAAGTCGGTTCCAAATTATGTACTTTACAGAATGGCTGATAAAAATGTAAATTTTATTTGTATTCGATTAATGATAATTCCATAATTTTATCTTTTTGTTACTAATTATATAATTTATTGTTAATTCCAATCTACAGGGTGTATACAAAAATGAGCCCCCCCCCCCCTTTTAGGTGCGGAACCGAAGCAGATATGTCAATTTTGACGAATCCAATGAATAGGAAG
>JAHWFO010030585.1:1713804-1732506 GCA_023313115.1 Rhysida immarginata | reverse complement strand
CCCCCCCCCCCTTTTAGTTTCGTAACCGAAGCAGATATGTCAATTTTGACGAATCCAATGAATAGGAAGTTGTAAGTGACCTATGGTGCGCTTTTCATCATCTCAAATATGCAAATTAGGACGCATTCAAATTCTAACAGGTACACGAAAAATTCCAACTGAAGACTTGTTCAGCATGTAATTCCGAACACAACGAAAAAAATTTCCAAAATCCGATGAACGGATCACCAAAAATCACATGTGAATTTATTATAACCTCCCTACGCACTTCACAAAGACATTTGAATGTTCAACAATCAAATCAAGAAATTACAAAAAATTACCATAATATCATTAACTTTCATGAGGAAAAGCAAATAAAAGGCATATGTCAGCATACAGAAGACAGAACAATTACAAAATGGCAAGCTATACTGATCCTGAAATGGTCAAAATGATCTTCACTGCTTTGGATTGTAGGTTTTTATAAATTTTTGACACCTTTCTGTTATTGCAGTGACTTTAACAGAAATAAGATTGGTTTCTCTGACAAATTCGAAAAACGTGATTCCAAAATCTACTTTATCTAAAGGAAGGTAAATTATCTGCATGTCAAGATTTACATCAAGTGAAACAAAATTTGCGTGGACTATTCTTGAAAACAACTATACTTTTCTTTTTATCTTGAATAGGGATAAAAACATAACATTCTTAAACAATCGGTCTGTTACATAAATATCAAAATTAATCAATAACAAAAACTGTGCACAAAAACAATAGCGAAACAAGGTACCTCTTTGGCCACAACAAATTTCTTAAACAGATCCTGAATACGCATTATGAAAGCATTGCTCATATAATATGTCCAGGTCTTGCTTTCAAAATTCTTTCATTCAGCAGATATTGCATTTGGGTAGGTGGTGTCGCTTTTAATAGTCGGTTTAGTTTTGAAGGCTCTTCCGATTATCTTTGTAGAGGTAATCAATTTCAATAACGAGGAATCATTGATTGAATCCTTATCCAGATTTAGTAAATTCTCTTATAGTGTCTGGATATTATGATATTTGCCACATTATTTCCATATTGTCTGGAATAAAGATGCGAAACTCAACGATATTAAGGAAAGAACTGCTGATGCTATTGATGAACCGAATTAAAGTAAGCATCCAAGGAAAACGCAGACCTCTTAATATTCTTAATGTAGAACATTAATAAATTATGTTAGGGGAAAAAAACTTCGATATTCTCTTTACCACGCAATACACTGCGCAGAGCTATTTCTTAATGTGTATTTTTAATGAATTTTTAAAATTGGTCTATTGGCGTACAATTATGGATTTGTTGCAATTTTGTTACAAATATTTCAAGAAAAAAGATTAAGACACTGGACAATGTCTATGAGAAATGTCTACCCAGGAATATTGCCAAATCTTAGTGTTTATACTTATTTTCTTGAGAATAGTTTCCCTTGGAGAGAAATAAACAAAACAGGACTTTCTTGGAAACGTCACAATCGTGTAAAAACAAATAAAAATAAAATAAAATTCCCTAAGAATAGACCACCTTCTGCATTTATATTGCAAATTCGACGGTGGTCCCGATATCAGGCGTAATGATGTTGATGATGAAACCTAAGAATGACGTCGCACCATCTGGTGTGAGCGCCAAAAGCGGGTGAGTGACCGTGAATGCCAAGAGAGATCCATCATCCCCCCTTCGTCATCATTATCAGCCCCAGACAGCGGAGAAGAAGGGCTGACTTACATAAGGAAAAAGCCAGAGAGGATTTTGGCATCAAAACACATCGACTACTTCCCCCTTCTAGTACTACGGACGGTTATCTTCGAGTCAATGCCGCGCCGTCACTTAATATAGACTAAAGCGAAGCCTCTTCAAGGATGTTCACCTTTTTAGCGCTCCAAAAAGAGAGAAAACTGAGAGCGAAAGCTTTTTCAGTGTTGGCTCTATGTTTACTTCTTTGTTCGATGCACTGTTGAGTTTGCGGTTGCCGTTCCCCTATTTATCTCATTTTTTTCCTTTTTTTTCCACCCTGTTACGCTTTGCAGACGACTACTAAGAGCTCCGATGTGGTTAACGCCAAATTCGACTCGGATTAAAAATAAATAATCGGGAGGATTTGTTTGTGACGACAAAGATGAAGTGAACGGGGATTAATGGATTTACGGTTTATGGTCGATTTAAGGATTCTAAATTACCTAATAAGGCCTTCCAGAAGGTCGAACAATATTGGCAGTTAGTTCAGACAGGCACTCACTCGTTTCCTCGACCGATTAGGCTACGAACATGCAGTGAATTTAATACTACGTCATTTCAAAACACTAAACAATTAAATTACCTTCTTTTTTCAGTTTTATTAAGAAATCCAAGTGTTAAGCAATCTCTGGAAAGCAATCTACGTCCGCAGGCAATTTATAAGAGATGTTACAAACGCCAATATTGAAGTTGATTCTATGGAAAATGAGTGTTTCCTATTTTGCCATCTATATCAAAACAGTAACAATGGGCAAGAAACTGGTATGGAAAAGCACGGACCGATGACTGATTCCCCAGCCGAAATGAGCGCGCCGAATCTCCGCCGGCAGGAGAGCGCTTCTCCGTGCTCGGCTTGTATCTACTTAAGAATGTTGTATTGAAAGTAATATCTGTCTGCCGTTTCCTTTTACTTTTAAACTACTGCCTAGAGCAATTCTTACTACATATCTTGACACAATTAAATAAAAGACTTCTCAAACTTTTAAAGGGGAAGTCCACCCATAATGAAAATATAGTTGAGAATCGTTAGATTATGTTGCTGGTTCATGATATGCCGAATTCCCCCCTAAATATTAGACAGTAATTAACAAAAAACACAAAACATCATGACCAGAGGTAATTTATGATACGTTCGATGATGCTTCCTAGGGGTGCGACAGGAGAGAAGCAGCACTATATTCAAACAGGAATCCATAGAAATGCAGTCAGCGCATTAACACCATTATCGATCATGTTATAAATATGCGCTGCAATTTCATCTATATTATCGTAACTGCTGACGTTTTCTTCATCAGTGGGAAGGATATCGGACTTGGGTTCAAACAGAGGGCTATATCAAACATTTTTCTTCAGCACAGCTGCAATAGGGAACTCGAGCTGGTGATCAAGTCGCATCATCTGAGTGCATAATCAGTTAAAATTTTTAGAGATTTTTATTGAGAGTGTTGAATTTTAGACAATTCATGTTTGGCTGGACATGTCCTTTAAATAGTTTGGAATTATTGCTATTTTCTAATTTTAAAAATATTAAAAATCTCGAAACTCCAGAACTGTTAAAACAATTTTCCAATGTTTTGACATTATGCAGCTTCAACAGGAGGCAGTAGGAGTCATCAACTCATTTGCACGGCTCATATAGCTACAATAAATATACTTCTATTTCAGTTATGAAATAGGAACTAAGAGCAGTCATCAAATTCTTGCCCAAAGAGCTTGAGGACATTCACAAAAGCCTCAGAAAAGCGTATATGATGCCAAAATTGAACAGAATAATATGCCAAGATGGATTAGAACTTTTTAAAGAAAGGGATACCAATGTTGAAAACCGCTATATGGTAAGTCACCGAATATCCAAAGGAGTTGTTCAAAGGTGGGTTTCACAAGTGGGTTAAACCATAACTGGTAGAGATATTTATGATTAGAAACCATTCGGTAAAACAATAGTTGCTCTAGACTGCAGTTATATAGGACGAGCCGAAATAAGAAACAAACTTCGCATGCGTTCTCCCCATGGCCAAATAAGAAACAAATGTCCTATCAACATGGGTCTGAAACTCAACCGTTAACGAGAAAAATGGCATCCAAACGTGGGTGCTCCGGCACAGTTCAGCGTGGTTGCACGTCAGTTTCAGAATGACCGCTTTCCCGCAAGCTGGATTGGACGTGCGGGGCCAGTGGCATGGCCTCTTCGTTCTCCTGACCTCAATTGTCTTGATTTCTATTTGTGAGGGTTATGTTAAGGATACCGTGTATTCAACACCCGTCCAAGAAGCGAATAAGCTATGGGACCGTATTGTTGTCAAATTTGATGCCATTAGCAACCGCACAGGAGTGTTAGAATGTGTTTGCCGTTCGTTTCAGAAACGTCTGCACGCCTGTGTTGAAGCACAGAGACGTCATTTGGAACAATATCTGTAAAACAAACCTCACAGGGGCACCCAAATTTGGACGCCATTTTTCTTGTTAACGGTTGAGTTTCAGACCCATGTTGATAGGACATTTGTTTCTTATTTGGCCATGGGGAGTAAGCATGCGAAGTTTGTGACAGGGTTTCAGACTCACCCTGTATAACTCTATCGTTAATAAAGATACTGAGAGATATATTAGCAAAGTACAACCTCGCATATCTTAATAATTATACTGTCTAACCTCTAAAACAGTCAATTCTACAAAGCCAATTTTAATAAATTTTGGCATTTCTAATCATTACAATCTGGTTGGTGTATAAAATAGTGATGGACTAGCCCTTTACTGTCAGATCATTTCACTACGCAAAATGAATTAGAAACCTCCGTTCAATATGCTAGTGAACCTCCTTTGGCTGTAATTACAGAACATACGCGGTTTGGCATGGACTCTACAAGGTGTTGCAATGCAGGTAAGGTAATCGCAGACCATGCATTCGTCAGAGAGACCTTCAGGTCTTGCACATTACACGGAAGCGGGTGCCTTCGACGAATGTCTCTTTCCAACATGTCCCAAACATTCTCGATCGGATTCAAATCCGGACTTTGCGCTGGCCACGGCAGATGTTGCAACTCGGTGTCATGTTCAGAAAACCACTCCTGAACAATTCTTACTCGATGGACAGTAGGATTGTCGTCCTTGAAGAACCCGTCACCATTTGGATACAAATGCACCATTGCAGGATGGACTTGATCTGCAACAACGTTCAGGTAGTCTTTGGCTTTCACCCGACTTTCAAGGAATTTCAGGGAACCCTTCGGTTTTGTCGCACAACCCATCTCAGACGACGTCGGTCCCTGTCTGTGTTGATTGTTTTTGATCCACACTTCTGCCGTTTCGACAACTCTTGTGGATTCCGTTTCCACGCATTGAACACCTTGGAGACCTGATCTTTTGAGATACCGGTCAGTTGCACTGTCCTGGAAATCGTTGCTCCAGCTAGACGGGCTCCCACAATAACTCCTTTTTGGAACTCAGATAGGTCTGCTGTTTTCCCCATTTTGCTCAACTTGAGCAGCTGCAGCTAGTTCCTATCCTGCACCTGCAGCTTGTTCCTATCCTGCACCTGCAGCTTGGAATGAGCATATACCTCACATGATTGAATTCATTTGCATATCTGAAAAATTCAGTACAGTAATTCATCACAGGTTTCTAATTCATTGGCCAGTGTGTTGTTATTTAGAACTTATTAATCCTATAAAATCAGCCCAGAACAATATTTTGCTTTAATAAATTTATTTTAAAATTTTCAATGAAAGCATAAACCGTCAAATGAGGAAATTAGATCGCATATTAGATTTTTATTTCAGTTTATATAGAGCAACTAAAACATTTCAAAAGAATGTATATAGATAAGATCCAGAAACTATCTTCAGCAAATTATTCTTAAAATTCTAAACAATTTAGCGCTTATTTTTTCAACTATCTTTTCAGATAGCGGAAAAAAAATTCCACTCCTGTTAACAAGATTCCGTAACATAAATGTTATTATTATTCAGCCACCACAAAGCCATTTATATTCGCAATAATATCTCTCCATCGTTTCCAGAATCGATTTAAAGATATCTCTGTCAAGGTCTATCGATTCCACTGATGATAGAAAATGATAGCTTTCAAAAACGAATTTCAATTCTCATTATGGATGACTTGCTCATGTATAATACAAAATGGTCTTATCTGTCAATCGAAACCCCTTTTTTCACTAAAACATTCATTTCCTTGAGTTCATTGATTTTTAGAACACTCAAGAAAACGCTCATCATCACCACCTCAAAGTGTGTAATTGATAAAGTTTAAATGGGTGTCTCTTAGTATTCAAAAAAAGAAAAGAAAACTGAAAAAGTTTGAGAGAAAAGAGTAAGCGATAGATCACGTCTGAATAGAGGAAATGTTTCTTTTTTTATTTCGTTTCTTTTTATATTTTCATCCACTCTCTTTCGGTCGACGTTTATCGATTCACGGAAGGCAACGGTTGAGGGAAACCAACGATCGCCCCGCTATTCAAATGACAAACCCAAAGGACTTTGACCTCACTTGTTCCCCTTTTTCCCCCCCTACCAACCACCAATACCACAGTCAATAAAGTGCTTGGCAAAGGTAACTTAAGAATGTCGGTGTGAAAAGGCATAAGACGTTCTTGTTTACGAAGCAACGAGACTTTCCCTACCGATCGATTTCTCAAACAGAAATTTGCATTCGCTTCCGATATCGGAAGGTCATCGAATTTTATTTCCGAGTTCCACTCAATAAATGAATTTATGCTTGAAAAGTGCTCGGTTTATGCATATCTAGTTTTATGAATTTTATTTTTTTTAAACTTCTGACAGAAATTGCTAAATTTAACTTTGTGGCTAAGTCAAGAGTTCTTTTTGCTTTATGGCATGACGGGGCAAACTTGAAAAATTTATATCATGATGAATTATTCATAGATTTCTATCTCTGTCCAGAAAATATAAACTCACTTTTCATTGAGATGATTGCTTAGCATCTCAATTTTTTTTAAGTTAATGCCATTGACATTTAAACACCCTACAAATAAAAAGTTCGCATTCCACGTGTAAAGAAATTACAGACTCAATATTGAAACAATTAAAAAAATCTTTGACTAATAATGTGTTGGACCTCCTATTTTATAAATCTTCTATGGTTATTTTGTCCCAAGCATTCACAACTGCGACTTTCCGATCATTCGCATGTTGGTATTGTTTATTTTGGCCATATATAATATTAACTATCTTATTCCACACAATTTCAATGTGGTTGAGATCAGGTGAACATGAGATCACACAGATCATTTTCTTTTTTTGAAAAGATGGTCCAATTGCGGTTAAATCGTTAAATGGAGTTAAATGTTCAGTTTTGGACACCTTTCGATATTTATCTTGACATCCACATAGGCTACACAATATCAGCCTTGACTCTTGCTCCGAATGTTATCCAGACCATCACTCCACCCTCACTCTGTTGTGAAGAATACTCAGTCTTCTGCCAATGTCCAACAGGACCATTAAGACAGAAACGTTTTTCTTCAGAAAAGAGTATTTCATTCCACTCTTCTTTTCATTTCACAGCTTCCTTCGCCCACAGAATTCGGGTTGGTGTGTAAGCAGCAGTAAGCACGGGTTTCACCTTCATTTTTACTTCCTTGTACGAAGTAAAGGAAGTATTGTAATCGCGAAAAATTTCGGTTTTCAGTTTTCAACGGAAATATACATTTTGACCATCCCTGAATCAATTTTGACATCTGTACGTACGAACGTGTGTGTGTATCTCGCATTTCTTAAAAACGGTTAAGCGTAGAAAGTTGAAATTTTGTAACTAGAACTGTTGTAACATATAGTTGTGCACCTCAAATTTTGATTGCAATCGGCTGGGCCAAACATGCTTTTTGGTCGTTTCCCCAACTGATTTCCTTTCATGTCTATGGAGTTTTGATTGCGTGGAGCAGTTTGTGACGTCAGAGTTTGACTGTTTGGCGTAAGAGATTAAAGTACTCTATTTGGAGAACTAAATTTTAAGAACTTTATTTGAAGTTCCCAAACGGCTGGCAAAATTTGTTTCAACATTTGGAGTTTTTAGTCAACAAAGATAGAGACGGAAATTCGTGTGTCAAGAATAATAATGAGAATTTTTTCCCCAAAAAAACATTCAATTTAGTTTCGTACAAGGGATTATTGTAATGCCCACAACAGACTTTTTAAATTTGATGGGACATGGTGTTTACAATTCACGCGCAATTTCACGAGTTGACATCTGTTCACGAGAAATAAGACCTTGAATTCGCCTTTAGTCTCTGGACGTAAATTTTTGGTGTCGACCTGCTCTGTTTTTGGATTCTTATCACCTTTTTTGATGGTATTCTGACTGCAGAGAAAGACCCCATTTCAGGAAATCATCGATGCACATTTGCGAATGTTCGACAGTATGGCACTAAGTTGTTGGGGAATCTTTCATGATATAGTAGATGCAGCTCCCCTAATCCCATGCGTGCTCATTAAAGTACCTCTAGATCATAGGTTAACAACTTGGGGTCTTCGCATCACTTAGTGGTGCGAGGAAATGCTGTTATAATTAATAATGATTAATCCTTTGTTCTCTTGTCTTTTTTTGGTAGACAAGGATGTACAAATATTTTTAGGGAGTGCGAAGGTCATTAATAAATTTTTAGCGATGCGAAATACAAAACAGGTTGGGAAACCTTGCTCTAGATCTTGACTTTAGTTTAATCGATAAAAACATATAAATAGAGGGTCCATCTTTCAGATATTCCTATTCCAAGATATTTTGCAAACTCAGATTTCAAATACCTTATCTCATGAAATGATGATGCATGACATCGTTGCCATGATTAACAATTCACTATAACAATCTCATTATACCAATTCATATCACATTCATGAACACATGCGGGGAACGCAGCCTCAGTCGTAAAGGGGAAACATTTCCAGATTAACGAATTTTACACTTAGATGATCAATATCTATAATTGAACAACATGGAATATAATTCATTTCGAATACATTACACGCTTCATTCTCATTCCTAATAAAGTAATAAACTCTATGATTCAAGCAATAAATTCCTGTATATAATCTAAGAGTGTGAAATAATTTTCCGGCTGCTTGGGATCATTGGGAATGCTAAAAGATGTCAGCAAGGGCTCGACTACGATTAGAAAGCAAAAATGCTCTGTAGAATAAATATCATGAGGATTTTTTTTTAGAAATATATCAATTCAATGGATAAGTGAGCGAGATTTTGGCAACGTTTTCAGCTCTCTGGACTCCAAACAACAGAAACGATAAGGGAGTAGAATATATTTCGAGCGCCTTTCACCCGTTAAACCTCTTGACACATTTGTTCTAAATTTGGTTTGTCACATCTCGTCCTAGTTGGACAATTTATAGTGCCACATAAAGAGAGGGCCATAAAAGGCGAACACTTGTTGGATCGTAATGTTTTTCAGTTAATATTTGGACATTTATTGCTCCTGTTAAATTCCTTGTCAATGAACGGGGCGGAGGGTATTCTCAAACTTAGCTCTATCTCATCAACTCGATCTAGTTCCTCCGCTTATGGATCATATATCTGACGATATCACGAGTTTGTTATCTTGAATTCAAAATATTTATTGCTCGGATCCAGTCAACTTGATTCGAGGAGCTGGAATCTTGTGGATGTTTATTCCAAGTTGAGCAAAACAGGTGGTTCCGTTTTCAAACACAACTGCCTCTTTCTCTGCTTATCTTCTGCTGCCAATTTCCAGTAAATATAGAACCCGGTAGCAGAAGCGCAGTTCCCTTCCTATATGCAACAGCAGCCAAATTCTCCGAGGGTTGTTGTTAGAACTGTCATTCAGGGAGGCTTAAGCAAGGGCAAAAATCTTCAAAAAATATTGGAATGTAGCCTTGGGGGTTTAGTAAAAGCTGTTTGAGGCGGAATTCCAAGGAACTGGGAAGCTTTCTCCTCAGACAGATTGAAGCCACAAGCAGACCGTCTTGGGGGATGTTGTCGTATCGAAATTTTCTGAAGAGATATTAAGAAATTGACAAGATTAATTAGGTAATGAATTCAATGAACAAAACTTTTCTGTCAGCTTTTCTGAAGACCTAGCTATAACTACTGTATTGATTTTATAACACAAATTTTTCTGCCCGAACTTTACAAGTTTAAGACAGGATATTTACATAGAAAAATATCAGAACGTGACTATGAAATTTTACAATTTCTTCCTTCATCACCCTGAAAGCCAAACCTCTAAAAGCAAAGGCCAAAGCGGTCTTTATTCCGAAATAGCCTTTCCTCAACCACCAGAACTCCATTTCTCTATTTATCGGCATCCGTAGCTCAGTGGTTTCGTGATCGCATCTGATGCCCGAGGACGCGGCTTCGACCCCGGCCGAGGACGACGAGGATTTTTTCAGGGGGGAAAATCCTGAGATCACGCACTTCCTTCGGAAGGGAAGTAAAGCCGTTGGTCCCGTGTAGTCGTTTGCACGTTAAAGAACCCTTGCGAGGCAAAATTTGCGGCCCCTATAACACCGTCCTGAAATGACCATGGCAGTTGAAAAGGACGTTAATACCAAACAAGCCAAACCAAATCATTTCTCTATTTAATTTTATACGAGTGCCGGTCATAACGTTCCTGAAATTATACCGAAAAAATGAGGTGTGGTCACCACCCGACTTTCTTATACGTGAATGTCGTGGTCCAAATACAGAAAAAAATTAAACAACTGTCTTAAATGGCTACTTCCGATAGAAATTTTGTGAATAAAAGTTACTTCAAATTAGCTTCCAAATTTTCCTATACCATTTTCTTTCGCCTATTTTAGCAAAACACTGGATTTTGATAGGAGTAAAACTGGTACTTCCGGTTGAAATTTTGAAAAATTTTCTCAACAAAAGTTGTTTAAAATTGAAATTGAAACATTTTTTAGTCCATTCAAAATTTTCATAAACGCAATGTTTAGAAAACTTCAAAATTTATATTTTGGTGCTGGAGTAAACTGATACTTCCGGTTCACCGATTCCACTGGAAAACTAATCAGACCTCCCGAGTTTAGAGTTTGATCTCGATAGCTTTAAAGACGCTATCGTGGACACACACAGACACAGACACATACACAGACAGACAGACACAGACATTTTCCAGAAATCACTTTTTCGTAATCTAGGGACCCTAAAATGTGAAGATCAGTGAAACTCTGGAGGTCGAAATTTTTCGTGATTACAATACTTCCTTATACTATGTAGAAGAAAGTAAAAATTAACAGACACAAGAGGTTTGGCAGTCAAATTAGTGCTACTCAATATGGTCACCAAAGAATTTAACACATTTTTCTCAGCAATGGACCAACTGCTGGAGCAGCTTTGCAGAATATCTCAGTTTGGTCGTTTAAGAAGCAGTTCTCGAGTCACCCACTCATATTCCCTTAAACTAGCACATCAAGTGACTTCTTTTTCTCTCCTCATACAATGTGGAGTCGTTTTCAGGAAGACGATGAGGACATTTCAGAACGACCCTAGTAAATGCACCGAAAGAGAGCCCCTCAACTTAAAAATACAGTGAACTGAAAGTCTAGCTCCTGTTCGCACAGTGTGGACACAGACTATAGATCATGCTAATCCCTACATGCATTTCAGAATGCGTGATATCCTTTTTAATGGTTAATGATCAGTTTAGTAAAATTCAATTTCTTCCTTTGTAGTTTTTATAGCTGAAATAAGTTTACTGAACGACATCCGAAAAAAGTAAATTGATCAACACCAGTCGTTCAAACATCTCTGTCGTGAACAAACTATCAAAGATTAAATGTCATGGAAATTGCTTGCATTAATAACAGAATTATTATACTAAAGCATTTCCATCAAAGTATGAAGATTTGTAAAAACAATATTCCTGTGTATTATGATTTTAAAAAACAATATTCCTGCTAGTGGGAGATTTAAAAATCAATATCCCCGTATAATTAACTAAGCATCTCCTAGTGTTGTAAAAATTAAATCTTTAATAAATAAATCTCTCATTTGGACTAAAATCGATATAGGTGAAATTTCAACCAGTCATCTTTACACATCCGGCATAAATCGATGAGACAGCATTCCCAGTGGACTCTATGACGTCCATTGGTGGAAAAGTAAACAACGCAGTTTTGTGGTAATTTGATATACTTTCAAGCTTATGGTTCTGTTGTCTTATTGTGCGATAGAAAACAAATTATCATTTATGTAATACGTCTATGGCGTTGAGACAGCGATAATCTTATATTTGTGTATCACCAAAATATAGCCAAAACAGTGGTACCCGAAGGACGCAGGTATGATAGCTCATCTGCAATGAATAACTTAAAAGTGTATCGTTCAAATCGGTTGGCAATAACCAGATGTTTTCTCTTTAGCAAACTTTAACAATCCCATATGGCTACTTGGACGGGAGAACGAAACACTTGAAAAAACTGCAAAACCATCAGCTTTCTTTCTTTGCTTTTAGCCAAATGCTGAAAGGGGCTTAGCCCCCAAAATACGAGGTGCTACCTAAAATTTCTGAGAAGTTTCTTGTAAAAAACAGAAAACATGCCTTATACCCTATTTTCCACTGTATACTAACCTCCGGCAAGTATGCAACGTTCCCAGCGATTTTTCCCATTTTTGGAAGCACTCCTGGGAGTCCGAAGGCTGTAGGATGTTCAAGACCAGTTGCATTCCACTTGGATATTTTCAATGGAGACAAAGTTTCGCCTTTCAAATTAGGAAAGAGGTAGAAATCAGGGGTAAATCAGGAGAGCAGAGATTGGGTGGGGATCGGCGCCATGAAGTTTTACAAGTTCGACCGTTTGCGCAAAATTTTCCCTCAGTCTCTTCAAAACATCACAGTAAAACTTCGTGTTGACAGTCTGACCAGGACGAATGATTTGGAAATTCGCAGAAGCACAATAACACATTGCAACACAAACATCAATAACTCAAAAAGAGATGCGCCTACGATTACGAAACTTGGCACAACAGCGGCTGAAAGATATCTAGTGGCAGAACCTCGTACTATTTTTGGTTTGGGTAGAATATTCAAATTTTCAGATATTTTAGGTAGCCCTCGTTTATATCTCGGTCATTAAATATTTTAATTGTAGATTAATGGATTACTTCGTTCCTCGTTACAAGATCTCTAAAACTGAATTCATTTCCGCTTATTCCAAAACATAAGAAAACCTTCTCACCTTGCAAGACTACCATTTTGATGAAAACTACCTCCAAGCGGCAGCATTCGATGCTAATAAGATGGAGCGGTCTGCTTAGAGTAAAAACTTACAAGGGAAACATCTGAACCTTTATCTCACAGTTTCATACCAAATTGAAATATTTTATTCATCTAAAGATTAGAAATCACGAAATTTTGTAGCTTTCAAAATAAACCGCGGCAACGAACAATATTTGAGCGCACATATGAAGACTCTATTGTTACGCCATAGTTAAAGAGGTGTGTGTAATAATGCGCTTGACGGAACTTCTTTCCTCCACCGCTCAACAATACGCAGGAATCCACTTCACATGAAAAAAATGGAATTACTTCCTATGAAAAAGCAACAGACAACAATTGAATGGAATTTGAATTTTCTAAACAAACTAGATTATTAAAATTAGTTAATTGCCATCCAGTATAGAAAAACCTGTATAGTAATTAATAACCATCACTTATATAATTCTCTTATCCGTCCGTCGGTCCGTCCGAGGCCAACAAAGAAAGTTACGACAATCCATGTGGCAAGACAATACTCCGTCATGCGACGGATGGAATTCTGGTCAATGATATTAATTAATACGTTAATCTACGTAAATTTTCCAGGGCTGACATCATCTATTCGCGAGTGAAACGAGGGCAAGGCTGTCGAGTGGTCTAATGGGGCCTGCAGCTGAGAAAACGAATATGTATTGGTGAGGGCGTATGTATTGCGGTGTTTTATAATTTTAAATAAAATAAATATTCAATGATACTAATCAAAGGGACAAACACATAAATTATTTCGGAATGAAAATCCGTACAACAAAATTAAGGTTTTGTGCTTAATAACTCGGCTATAACCGCAGTTCTTTGGCGACCCCCGTTAACGATTTTGCTTCCAAGTTACGCCATGTTTTCTTTTCCTTCTCACTTCCGCTATCGCCACCGCGCAACGCCATCGCTTCCACGGTATGCTTGAGCGCAAACAGACTTCCGGGTACAGGTTCTGATGGTTCCCTTGCTAGTTTAACATTCAGTAAATTCATTACTTGAACCATAAGAAGCCAGCATATGAATATTAAAAATTTTACATGGAATCTGTCTTCTTAAGTCTAAAAGGGGATTACATTTTCCTACAAGCTCTGATAGGCTTAACATCTGGTAATTCTTTCATATAAATCCAAACTGTGACGTTTTACAATCATCAAGGAGTTCTCTGATGAATTTATTTTTATGGTAATTGTTGTGCGTGCTATGAATTCGATGTACTATCATCGAATTATGAAGCGGTATACAGGAAAAGCAACGTGACTCATGTAAAGGAGGATAAACGGAGAAGAAAGAGATTGCAAAGATGTCTCTCATTAAACTAGCTAATGGTTATACTGAATAAAAGCTATCTCCATTTATAAAATCTTTGTCACTTTGGAACAAAAATGAATTAATCAATATGACAGATCAATGCTCCGTGAGAAGAGGCGCAACATGTATAAAAGAGAGGCACGAGTCCAATTTCTCGCGGAACTAAAGATTTTTTCCCTCCTCCTTTCAATCAATAACGATACACGCGGGAAAAAATAAAACGACTGTGGAGCCATAAAAGGCTTTTTCTTTATGGGTGAGTAGCTTTAGACTGGTGCGAGATTCAATACTTCGCCGGAGTTTCTCTCTTTCTTTCTCGCGTCACGCGTTATTTCTTTCATTCTCTTTGGACGCGTGCCAGAAAGTGGAGGCGTATTGTCATCGGTTTTCGCCTGTGGTAAATGTCTATTTCCTTACCAATGAGGGAAGGGGAGGATAAAAAAAAGATCATTTCCTCGGTTGCCCAGGAAGTCGAAGTCCTTCTTTAACTTTACCCTTCGACCCGCAGTGGTGGAAAATCGAACACAATTCGGCGGGCACTGAATGCGGATTACATGCTCTTCGGGGAATGAATACAAATCGCAACGAAGCTTTATACATGCTTAATTGGCGTATTCATTGACCACTGTCACTTTCTAGAGGAAAAGAGGAGAGCTAAAACAAAGAGGACAGTCAATTTGCTAAAAAATATGAGATAATGAGTAATGTATAAGCAGCACGATTACGTGATTTGCATTAAACATTTCACTACTAAATGAAAAAATATTTAAAGCTGCCTCATTTGAAAGCTGGAAACTAACATCTACTCCTAAAACTATACACATTGGCCAATGAACCAGAAACATCTGTGAAACATATGTAAGTTTGGTTTTATCCGTTTTTATGCAAGTTATTTGATGTCATACAATTCCCATTTCGAAAATGAACTCATTGTAGAAGCTCGTTTAGTTGGAGCCACGATTGAAACACGAAGTGACTAACTGGGTTCTCGAAAGATGCTCAATATCATGAGTAGGCCTATTCAACCTTTGAAAAAATGGTCCATGGTTTAAAACGAATTGTACGAAGAAACAGGATATCCACTGTCTAACAACTGATAACCAAAGCTGTTCCCGACTTAGAATTGGGAGAACCAGGTGCCGGGAATAGGAGGTATCGCGATATGCGGTTTCCCTGCAATGCTCAAGATCTGGGCATGCGCAGTACAATTATTTTCTCCTTCCTGTTTATTTCAAAATGGTGGCTTTCGAGTTTATTATCTAAGGCTAGGAAAGGCTGTAGAAATGAAAATTGAGTCTTCCAACATCAACAGAGAAGAAAAAAAGATGCAAGATGAGGTAGCCATGCGGGCTTACGTACGAAGGAACATTACTCAACACATAGATATTATATTGCCAGCAATTTCTCTTTCAAACATCAGAATATGCCCAAAATATTGTGTGGTAATATATTACAATATTCCAAAATAAATCAGCAGAAAAAGCCATTGCTCTTGGCTATGGTTATGGTTTATTGGCTATGGCTATGGTGGGCGCATAGATATTAAAACATTTGCTGGATTGTACTAAATACAGTTTTCTTTTTCTACGTTCAGCGAGTGGATGAAAAACATCATCGCTCTGAAAGGGGAGGTCGTGGCCTAGTGAGCTTTCGCAGAGCAAGCCAGCGGGCACGGCTAGGCACTGGATGGGTAACTATCAGTAATCTACAATCCTGCCTCCACCCCCATGCTTTGGAGGGCACGTAAAACCGTCGGTCCCGGCTGCTGCTACCATCTTACAGCAGTCGTTAAAAGCATAGTCCTAACATCTCCCCTAGGAGTTGGCATCAGGAAGGGTATCCGGCCGTAAAAACCATTGCCACATCTAATAACAACAGCGACCCCATGCGAATAATGGAAACAGCTACGGACGATAATGAGAAGGTGGATGAAAAGTAACATGTTTCATCCGGTACCGTTTCGTGCATGGATGCATGACAGTGGTAATTAGCCATAAGTTTTTCTTTGTTCTAGTATCCGAATTACATCCATGTGCAACACAGTGATAATTAACCATATTTCAAATATAATATCAGAACAGCATGTTCTATTCCTCCATTTTGAAATTATACCCACAATCACGTGATTAACTGCGCGATACCTCCTATTGAAATCAGCAGCCTCATGTCTACAGAAAAACCCCTGATTTCTGCAAAGAACAGGAAAGGTCGTCTACAATGGTCTCTGGAATACTGTTACTGGGCACATGAAGTCCGTAGAAAAATTTTGGTCCGACGCATCACATGATACGCGTTGTTTGTACCAATTGATATAGCTTGCCTTATCAGACCAAATTAAGGTTCTAATGGTATGGAATTTGTCCCATGATATTCATTGATATCGGGTGCGTTCCAGAAACTATCAAAAAATATTGTTACCGACCAAGTCCATCCTGCACTGGCTCTATGCTAATAATACACAGATGTTTCTAATTCATTCGCCAGAATGTAGAAGAGGCCTTACTTGTTACCCAGCAGTGTTTTGAGCATATAAATCATAAAACTGAATATCTCCCACTGAATAATAACCCAAATTTTTTAGCATATTAATGAACGATAAGATGCCCAAAAAGTTTAAAAAAAAACCTCGAGACTACCTATATCTACCTTCGAAATTAAGAATTTTAAATACTCACGCACGTGATGAAACGCAATTCCTTAAAAAATTCCTGACACATTACTTCCCCAAAATTCGCTTTACAGAGAAAGCTATCTCATCAGGAAGTCTCTCTATCTTCCTAAGTCATTAAGGTTAAGTGGAGTTATTAAGTAGTCGGCGCACCTCATCAAGTTCGCTTGTATTTACATCATTCATGAGTTGTCGGTTTCCTTCTCGGCAAGGTGCTTAACCTTGACTTTGGAAGACTTATTTAGAGAATAAATTTTGGACAACGTTATGAATGACTTGATATAAAACTGATTTTCAAAATGTGTGGCTTGCAGAAGGTTGTCGAAATTTGAAGTAATCTGTGTAATGATGCATCTGATGAATTTTAGTTAAAAAGCGACCTACTTCCTTAAAAATAAGCATTTCGGAACATCCTTATATCAATATGATATAAAGTGAGAGTAATTTTAAGACGCACGTCTCTGTGGTCGCCCAGCACGATTCTCCTATTCTTTTATATGAGAAGACGACTTAAAAAGTTCTCGCCAGATTTAAAAGAGGTGAAAACATAGCAATATCCTGCTTTCCTTTTTCCATTGTAGAATTGTTATCTATGACGGATAGCTCTATCAACACCTCCTTGAAAGAAAGCCTCACAACTGAAAAGTCATGCATTGTTACATCATCATAAGTCGACCAAATTTAGAGCTTATTATTGTTAGAAATACGATCAACAATGGTCGAATTATGATGATGTAATAATATATGACGTTTCAGTTGTGAGGCTTTTCTTCCAGGAGGTGTTGGCTCTATACTCTCAACGGAAGCATTCAATCATCTTCAACGAAAACGAAGGCGGTCACTTTTTATAGACATTTTAAGAAAAAGTTTCTTTTTAAGAGTCCTTCGATCCTCTTAAACCATCATTTTGGCCATGTGTTGTGCCGTATAACTTTTACTCACTTTTTGAAGCTCTATCCGAATCTGAAGTCAAAAATAAAAAAAAAAGTATGAAAAAATTGTCAACGGAACGACTGACTTTGGGAGTACAGTAACCATGTTGTAATTAAAATCATTATAATAACTCTGTACCACGTTAAAAAATTCTCAACTGTTTTTTTTACAGGCAAAAAAAGTATGCAAAGTAGCATGTTCAAAACAGGTTTACATGTACATGTCTTTTCAATACAATTCAAAATTTTGTTCATTACAAATAGAAAAGAAACTATTAAATAGTAAAAGCAAAAAATGATGCAGAAGAGACTCTGGCGGGAATTAGAAGCACTAACTGATAAACCAGAATTTCTGGACAAAAAATAGTCAAGCTGCTTCTTTTTTTTTTTTAATTATTCCATCAATCAAATAAATTGTAATGGCGGAATGGTACATTCGCACAGGCCATGGAAATGAAAAATAAATTTTTTTTTTCTGTTTGGGAGGAGAGTGGTTGTGGGCTCTTAAAAACTCCAAAATGGCTAGATCACAGCCAAACAAGTTCTTTACAAGAATTTTTCGTCTCATTGAGAGGAATACGTACGAGTCGTGTTGATTGACTTTTATTCACCGATATAAACGTTACACCCATTTCTGAAAAAAATTTGTCTGTGGATGCTGTGCGGGTGCTCAGTGCTTCCCTTCAATCCGACGGTCTTGGCGTGGATCAGTAATGCGTGGGATCCGGAACCAGGTTGACAATTGATATGACCCTCTGTGTGTGTATTCAGTTTTTAAATGATAAAGTTTTTTTCTATTGGGG
>JAHWFO010030585.1:1698634-1713704 GCA_023313115.1 Rhysida immarginata | reverse complement strand
CCCCCCCCCCCCCCCCCCCCCCCCCCCCCCAATTCGTTATTATATTCAAAATGGCTCATCAAAGGGAAATATTCATCTCAATGAGAGAAGTCCGTACATGTCGAATTTATAGGTTTTGGTTCGCTAGTATGGAGATTACAAAAAAAAATTAATATCTCTAAACAAGCTTGACCAATTGTCAAAAAATACGTCAAGGCATAGTTTAAGGTACACTCTAAGTATCATTAACTTTATTTGGTTTTATTTTCAGTTTCGGAGAACTTAGCTGCACAAAATTTCAACATATCTTCTCGAATCAGGAGTTTTTAACTCGATTTCGGCAATAAAAATTTCGAGTTTGGAAACGAACACATAAGTTCACTCTTAGTGATTGGTAGGCCAAAAACAGATTATAGCTGTTGAGTTCTTCCATGATCAGACCTTCTAAAAATAAAATCATACAGCTGTTAGAATGTATCAAAATTTGTAAAGCCCGATTGCCACTTTGCCTCCAATCTGTCACTGGATGATGAGTTAAAAATGCCATTCGTCAAGCCAGGAAGTTCTAAGGCAGCACCACCACTGCACTATACGAGTGCTTTTTTATAGAGGCAGTCTTCGGAAATCTCCTTCAGCCAATCTACGAGGATCAAACTCCATCAATATAAGAGTATCCAATATTCCCTCCACACGCTCCAAAATGACGCAAGAAGCAGATTGCGGAATCACTACTGCTTAGTACTTCAAGAATCGATCTGTGCCTTTTGACATTCGTCCACGTGTTTCAGTGCTCCTATGACGATTCACATTCACGTTTCGTCCAGCTTTTGCCGCAATACAACACAAATATCATCTACCGTCAATACTATAATTAAACCTCGAATAAAGCCAACTATTTGACGAAACTGTCATCTTAAGAAAATTCTCATTCCCTAATTTGTCTATTTCTTAAACAAATAACAGCACAATCAAAAACTTCTCGTGAATTTGTTTCACTTTTCAATGATATGGAAGTGCAAAAATTTGCATAACTTATTTCTCTATGCAAATTTTGAGATTTATATGTTACTGAGACAAAACTTTCATTACGTTGCATTTTTCTGTATAGTACCGTAACTCAGAACTTCTTCATTTATAAACAACTGCTAATATCTTGCTATTGTAACTCAAATCTATTATCCTGAATCTTGAGAATGGTGTAAGCTGAAGCGAACAAGTTCATTAAAGTCTTAATTTTACTATATATTTTTCTCTTATCAAATATAATACGTGAAAGATATCGAACCTCTCAGGAAGGAGCAATAAATAAAATCCTGCAAACATTCCAAGGAGGAGCTTTAGCAGTGAAGAATACAACACCCAGAAATTAATTCCCCGCCCCCACCTCCCGAATAGGAAAAGGCAAGTCATCTATTTTTACCCCTTCATCTGCACTTTTTATCTCTCCCCAAGTTTTTCTTGATCAATAAATTGATTTTCTCGAAAGTAATATGTAAAAAATGTTAAAAACCTCGTATCTTCTTTCCTTTCTTATCATTTCCGAACGTATGATATATCACATGCCATATGTTGCCATAGTTTTAAGGACCAAGTGGAACAATTGGGCCTAACTTCATAGTAATGTAGATCTTGCCTAGAGGAATCTGGATACTGGATTTTACGCCTTTACGCATATAAATAGCACATAGATATGTTGCTCTCTCTGAATCCCACCCCCGTAATTCCAACCCCCGTATACAAATCATAACCAAACTAAATAGAGCAGATGGACATGCCCATAGTAAGCTATATTCCGAATTTCAACCTTCTACCTCAAAAAAATGTAGACATTATGAAGGCGATGGTCTGACATTATAAAACCAATAAGTAGCTCCATTCTTAGTCTACTTACGAGGGTCAGTCAAATGAAAACCGAAAATATATTTTTTTACAGCTTCTTTATTACAGACAGAGTTGGTACACTATTTTTCAATGTAGTCCCCATCTTTTCGATGCATTCCGCCATCGAGTCGGGTAGGCATGGATACCTTGGGAAAAAAAAATCTTCATATAATGGAGATCTTGTTTATAGGAATCTACATACCGAATTTCACTCCTTTATATGCATAAATACACCTAGACCGTTTGGTCCCCTCTAATTTTCACCCCCAAAACTCCAACCTTCACATGCCCACAGTAAGCTACATTCTGAATTTCAACCTTCTACCTCAAAAAATGTGGAAATGATGAAGGGTGATTCAAATCGTGTGTAAAATAAAACCAATAAGTACCTCCATTTTTCCGCTAATTAATAAGCTTATAGATTATGAGCACTTGAGCAATCGTGCATCGACAAAGCGATTTCACGTGCGCGCGCCGATGTCAATAATGCTTAAAAGATGAACAGAAAGCAACAATATATTCCTTCTTGACAAATCGATTGTTATATGTCATGCCAGTATTTTTGAATTCTTTACATTCACTGTTTTAGCACGTGAATTCGACTTGAAGGGGTCCACGAAAAATTCTGAAAAGTTGATACGGCCGAGCTAAGACTTTGATGGTCATATTTCTGAAAATTTAAAAAAGTTAATCCGTTTTCAAGTTATCGTGCAAACGGCGGACGGCCGGATAAACGTACAGACCAAGGGCGCATTCTTATAAGTAGCTTTTATGCTAAAGCTCCTAATAATAACGTGAAACAATAAGCTGAACTAGAAACGGAGAATATTTATTGACCTGGAGAATATTTACTGCTGGAAAGGAATGGATGACAACACTCTTTGATTTGCGATATAAATCAATACTGAAGCAGGATCACTACAGTATGAGATTAGTGATCCTATTAATATAAAATGGAAACAACCAACTAAAGAAGAGCAGAATTTTTCGGATATAAACTCGGAACCTATTAACTACTACTTCAAAAATTTTCCACTGAGGTTTTCCTGGGAATTTAATTTGTTTTGTGCTTGACTTTGAAAATTAATGTTTATGAGACTTCATTGTGATAACGTATCTGATTACGACTTTGAATTAAAAAAAACAATAACAATAACACACTTGTAGCCAATTATGTATCATATTAAAAAACTGAGCAGCAAGATTTGAAGGGGCAAAGTTTCCACTTTTCATCGCAGAGGAAGAACAAAAGAAATCAAGTTTCAAACAACGAGCAACAGGACACCATGAAAGAAATTTGAAAGAGTTTTCTGAATGGGGAAAGCTTTCCTTGGAATTCATTTAGGATTCATAGTATAAATTCCATCTTTTGATGTCATCGCACTGAAATCTGTTGCCATGTTAGAATTTATTCGTTTGTTTATTATGAGCGTCCCTCCGGAACGGAATACGAATGATAGAGCTCAATAGAAGCACGGTTATGGCCAAAAATTTAGCACCAACAAAATAGTTCTAAAAAATATTGCCAATATTTGAAAAATCAAGGCTCAAAGTTAATTCCACCCCCGCTACAAAATAAATGAGACTGTTTGAAACAAAGTATTAAAAACATTTTTTTTTGGAGGATACACTATGAAAAGGGGAGCATGTTTCAGAATATATAAGTAATTGGCTGGACATAAGTTTAGCACCCTCACGTGTTTGCGACTTAAACGTGGGTTCCGCATTGTAAGTTTGTTGTATTTTAATATACACATTGTATAAGCAACAATTTTAATTTCAGTTGTACATGTTTTAACGAGCAGTCATAGGAAAACGACAAAACATATCGCTAGATCTTTGTGAACAAATTAGACGGTTACGCAATGAAGGACTAACATTTGATGCCATTGCCAAATTTATTAACTGCAGCAAATCATATTGTATACGTACAATTCAGCTGTACAACAACACTAGTTCTGTCAGAGATCATTCATCGTCTCTCCAAAAAAGACAGATCCTTAACTTCAACAATGATTTAAGGTGAATTGTCTGCTATTCATCACGTTAGTATTAGTTCTCGTCCTATTCGTTGATGATTAAACCAGTTTAATTTGTTTGTGCGAGTGGCACGAAAGAAACCTCTTGTGTCATTAAAGAACATGAAATCTAGGTTAACTTTTGCACGTGCCCATCTCAATTGGACAACACAACAGTGCTGTGGTCGGATGAGACAGAGGTACACCTCTTTGCATGTGATGGCAGAAAGTACAGCAGACGTAATAAACATGAAACATACAAGCCACAGTGTTTACAGCCAACCGTGAAACATGGAGGAGGAAATGTGATGAAGTGGGGTTGTTTTACCTGGCATGGTGTAGGCCCAATCCATCATATAAATCGCATCATGAATCGTTTTGTTTATAAATCCATCCTTGAGATCATTATGCTTCCTTATGCTGATGATAATCTGCCCCTTACGTGGTCATTCCAGCACGACCATTGCATCGTCAACGGCTGGGAACTTCGATGGCCATTGGGTTACTTATCACTTGCCCAGTTTCTTAATAGTCTGCTAACTCTCCATTATCTCCAGTTACTGCTCATTTTTAAAGATTTTCAGGAAAATGTTAAGTTTCTAAGGACTATCAATTCCAGGAAAAGCCCGAACAAAAGGAATTCTATGCTTTGTTAAAAATTCAATTTGGTTTTATAATTGGCAGAGGTGGGATGGAATTTTCATTACATGCCTTAACGAACCTTACTCATATGGCACAAACTTTGCCTTTCATTGTTGGTCATTAGATATATATTGTTGGTGAATTGGGTATTGTTAACCTAAATGCCCTGATGAATGGGATACCTAATGGCATGATCTACGTAAAGAAAAGAAAGTTCAAATGAGTCATCAAATGAATGGTGGTTCAGATATGGTTAGGGGTTCGTTTTCCTCTATAGATAGAAGTGATGATCGGATGATTCCTTGGAGTATAAAGGGCTTCTGAAACCACAACTTAAAGCTTATGTGAGATTCTTAGAGGAAAAAATTGGACTTTCCAACAGGATAATGCTCTCTGCCACACATCATAAGTAAAGAAAACTTGATTTCATGAAAATCGTATTAACATTTTAGCCTAGCCATCACTTTACCCAGACCTCAATCCAGTTGAAAATGTCTGAGACCATTTTGCACGCTAGATTTACAAGTTTCAAACTGTTCAAGAACTGAAAAATACAAATATAGATGATGGGAAAGTATTCCAGTCGACTACCTTCATATCCGTCTTGGTTCAATCCCAAACACAATGTTTGAAGTTATGAGAAATGATGAAGGTTCCACGAAATACTAAATGTGTGGAAACAACGTGTTTTGTAGACTGACTGTATAATTTTGGCCAAGCTGAATGTACATCTTTTTGGTTTTTCTCCAAATTTTTAAAAGTTTAGAATACAAGGGGTCATTTGGTAGTTGAATACATTTGCCTATCAAGTTTGTAAAGTAATTTTTTCTTTTCATTAAAGTTTTGGGCAAAATGAGAGTTTATAATTTTTCAGGAGTGTAATTGATTATTTGGCTAGGCTTTTGGAAGTGGAGACATCTAGGTCAAACACCAACACTCATTCCACAGTCGGAGATTCAATCCCGCGATCCGGCAGTATTCAGATGGCAACATACTGCAGGCTGTAAAGGGAGTAATGGAGTCCCTAATATCGATGGAGACAATTCGTGATAGATGGGGTGATGAAGGCTTACGAGCAAGACGATTTTTGCGATCAGTGCTAATACCAAACCACCATCGCAAACGCTTCTGTCTCAGCAGTAATGATCAATGACAGAAGAGTATGGATGCGGGTTGAAGCTTCTACAATTTTCCAGGTTCATGTAATTTTATCCAACGATAAATAGGTTTGATAAGCAGAAATTTAAATATCTACTCAGCTTTAACACTATTATTTATTAGCCATTTAACAAAAATGAACTTTATTATTTCTGGCAACGTTACAGTCCATTTAACAAGCAACTGCAAAGGCTCATAAGATAAATGTTTATTCCAATACGGAACGCGCTGCCCGAATCTCTTTCAGATACAGACAATGGTCCGTTTAAGAGTCAAATAAAGAATCCGAAATGAATCTCCATTCTTTATTGCCTATTTAACACAACCCGAGCCACTTTATCTCTGCTCTCAGTTATGAGTTCGCGTCGTCGGAAGAAGTGAGGACCCGTTCCCTACGACCATATTTCATTACGGACTACGGGAGTCGGTATTTTTGCCCTAATGTCGTTACGAGGACATAAATTCCCCTCGGTCTCTGCTGTGATCTTGTTAATGTACGTGTCGCATCAATAATGGAAAGTGAAGTGAGAGAGGGGGGGGGATGTGAAGACGAGGCGCAGCAGGAGAGACAACACTGTCAAACTATTATCTAAATATAGCTCAACAAGGCCGTGTCATTTGCCAGTAATTCACTCGACATATCCAGCGTGTGGGAGGAGCGGCCAACTCTTTTTTTGACTCGGAGAATCATCCACGGGACTAACGACTGCAAGAATTGACTGCAAACACGCTTCAATTAGTAAACAAACCCAGCGCATTAATTTAATTACATTGGTTGCGGTATTCGTGGTTTTTACCAGAGAAAATTAGTTATATCGGATCTAATGCAAATATTGTGCGATGCAGAGTTCGCCGTGTCCTAACAGATAAACCGAAACCAAAGGATAATATGAGCCTTTTAGTAAATTTATTTTTGTTTCATCGCCATTTTAAAATACAAACTCGATTACAATCAGATTCAATTTGCTCGCATTTGCGGTTCCGCGGAAAGTGCTTGCATTTTCGAAAAATTATCTTTACATAATCCCGTAAATGAATTCAATCAAAAATTTAATGCAAAATCCAAAACACGCAGCGAAAAATATTCAATTAGAGTGCCAAAATAATATCAAAATATGGTTAAACTGTATTATTCGAAAGAGTTCATTACAAAGCTTATTCTTCCGTTTGCTAATATACATAAATTGTTAGTTAACTCCAAGAATTTACAAAATATAATTTCATATATAGAGCGTTACAAGCTATTAACCTAACCGCTTTTTTTATTTATTTATAAAAATCAGAATAAAGATAGTAACTAGCTACAGGGTGATACAAAAGTCGCTCACATCGAAATAATAATAAAAACAATTATATCAAGTCGTTGCATATCGAATGTCGGATTTCGAGGTGGGTTCCGCGCTTCAGCACGGTTTCCACGTTTAGTAGCAAGTACCTATTACAAAGTGGTACATTGCCAGAGATAAACCTGAAATTTGCATGTCTGCGATGATACTTAATAGCGTTTGAACCCAAGCGAAGATAGTCATGACTTCATACGAATTACATGTGTGATAATGCATTACGAGTTCAGGTTGAATCACACTGCATCCAACGCCTCTCGAAACATCAATAAGGTATTCGGTGTAGGCACCATAAACGCACATACTGTCCGACATTGGTTCCGAAAATTCCGGGCGGGAGTGACGGACCTGGCAAATGAGCCACGCGGCAGACCGCCCAACGTGTGAATGACGATGATCTGAAGCGATCTGTGGAAGAGGACCTGTCAAAAACTGTTCGAGACCTTGCAGGGGATTGTCAGTAGACACCTTAGGACCATCAGCAAGGTGAAAAAGCAGGACACATGAACTTACGGAAAACCAAAAAGAGCGTCGGTTGGAGGTGTATACGGAATTGCTTTTGCGCCATGAAGAAGCGGGGATTCTTGATCGCATTGTCACCTGCGACGAGAAGTGGCTCCTATACGACAATAGGAAACAGTCAGCTGCACAGTGGCTGGATGCTGATGAATCCCCGCGACAGTTCCCTAAACCCCCGTTGCACCCCAGGAAGCTGGAACATCCCCAGGTTACAGTTTGGTGGAACATCCGTGGTGTAGTGCATTACAGCTTCCTGCAGCAGGGGGAGATGGTCACCGCTACGACCTACTGTCGTGAACTGCATCGTATGCACACAAAACTGTGTCAGCAACAACTTGCACTTGTTCATCGCAAAGGCGTCCTTCTGCTGCATGACAAGCGCTACGGGCTCTGTACTACGAGGTGCTTCCACACCCCCCCCTACTCTCCGGACCTCTCCCCTACCGACAATTTTCTCCGGAGGAAAACATTCCTAATCCAAGCAGACGTCGAAAACGCATTCCGGGAGTTTATTGAGTCCCGTGACCATGGATTCTATCGTTGGCAACAATGTTTGGATTACAATAGGGGTTATTTTGAACAGCACGTGTGAAGGTGTCCTTTCTAGAGGGCCATTAAAGATGACTTCTACAATCCGACATTTGTGTTTTTTTTTCAAGAATCCGGCAATAAGAGATTCGCCTTTTTGGCTACTGAATATTGAATGAAAAATATGTTATGGAAATAGTACTATGGAAACCAATTTGCATAGTATTATTCAAGAACCAAATTTTAGATTTAATTATTTTTGTATTTTTGGCGTGAATGACGTTGTTACTGGGAACTTTACTATGAAATCGAGATGCCAAAGATTATATTTATTATCTGCATGGTATCTCTGAATAAAATGGTATATCCTATTCTAAAGCTGATGCCTATTTAAAAACTGCTTTACCTATTATGAAACGCATTGCAGTTGTAAGGTTTCTAATTTTTTTTCTCTTAAATAAGGAAGATGTTAAAAAGATGCAAGCATTTTTAGGATTGGAAGTATGCATTTGCTATTAGTTGCAAATTGCTATTAGGGATACAGAAGTCATTCACACTCTATGGAAACGATATTAAAACTCTTTAACTTGCATGCAAATTTATCTGCGTGAACGGAAATTATGGGTAAGAAACTTCTAGTACGTTAGCCCGTGTTCGTAGGATTATTATTTTATTTTCATGTAACTATGCCACCGATAGTGGACCGTTGGTTAGAAGGATACGTCACTGCCCTTTCCACCCCTTCAATATACGCAATTCCCATGGTAAAGCTCGATCTGCAGAAAGAATGGGTCAACTGCCGGTCGAAAGCGCATCCCAAGAAAGTGAGGACCGCGGACGTCATTCGAAGAGTACGAAAACTGGTCTCCGTCGAAAATCCCCAACACAAAAAAGTATTGCCTCGAAACTAGGAATATAGCCCGCAACAGTAAACAAAATTATCAACAGAGATTTGATTGAATCTTCGTAAAGTCCACAAGCCGAAAGTTCATAAGCTGAAGAAAAGGCATCGAGCCACATTTGCAGATCGACGGCAGATTTCTTGGCTCGGGTGCAACAGGAGACCGGGAAAACGCCGGTTCCCTTTAAACACATCTCTACCAAATCACTTGATGCGTCCCCAATGGATTTCTGCGCTCTCGGGATGTTCAAGAGAGCCCTCGGGAGGCGACGGTGCAGAACTTTGACTGGCTTTTGGAAAGCGGCCCAAGAGGAATGAGACAAATTAGACCTCATAGCCCTCCGAAAATGCCTTGTATCCTGGAAATACCGGTGTCGGGCTATTGTCAAGAACCAAAGGAATCAGATAGAACATGAAAGGAAAAATAAATATAGATTGTTAGACTAAAATTCAAAAAAATAAATCGTTTCCATAATGTGTGAATGACCTTCTGCATTCTTGTAAGTAGGTACGCAATTGCTATCAGTAGCTAAATTCTGTTAAGCCTATTTTTGTATATAGCTATTTGTTGGCATGCTTACTGCTGTCTGTAGGTAGTTGTTATTAGCACACAGCTGCTGTTAAACTTATTTTTGTAAGAACCTAACTGTTGTTGGGTCTATTTTTGGATGTAAGGTAACTGCAATCAGTAACCATCTTCTGTTAAGCCTATTGTTGCAAGTAGCTAATGTAAGAAGCAAAGAACATGATTGTACCGGTTGTTATGGTGGGCCCACATTTGCCTCATTCCTTAGGGATCTATAATTCGATCCCAAAAACTGGCATTTCCATAGGGAATGTGCCACTGGATATTTGCATAGGTTCCACGAGTGTCGACCATCCAGCAAATACTGGCAATGTGCCACTGGATATTTACACGTTCCTGTTTTCTGGTGTAAGTATTTTTCAGAAATAATTTAAGACTTTAGAATCATTACAACACAAAACCACGATTCTTCATGCCATAGCGCGGTCACTTCCGGAGATTAACAGAGATGGAAGGTATTCAACATGGGGGGGATGTACTTCGTAACGTAACTTTTATCATTCAACAATGGCTAAACTTGATTGCCCATTGCAATGCTCGTAATGTTATTGCCCAACCTCTTAAGTTTGAAGGAAAGCCACTGCGGGCAAAGGGACGCCAGTTTAGAAGGGAACGTCCAAAACACCCCCATGATACCCATTAAAGGTTGAGGAACATTGATCTATTTAGGAAGCAGATTTTAAACAAGCTAATTGTAAGTAGCATCTAGGGAGGCATTTAGAGACGACACCCAGAGCCAGATTACTTTATTTATTTGCGAATGTTAAACAGTCAAAGCCACAAGCATGAATGGATATTGTAAACAGAAATAAAGTAATGGCCTGATCATTTAGCCAGAGGAATTCTAGACTTCTGTCTTCGTTTCACTGCGGCTAGGATTTATAATTGAAAATAACATACTTTGGGTGTTCAGTAAGGATATGGGTTATAGTGGAATTTCGTTCACAAGCCGATTTCGATCGTTCATAACAGAATTCGAATGAATTTCCAGTTTCAATTGGAGAGCAGAATTAAAAACTTTTGACAACTTATGTCCAGTATATTTTTCAGTAGGCAGACTTTACAATGAGTGACCGACCAAATTTTATATTACTGACAAATTTTATAGCAAATTTACCACATATACCAATGAGGCGCAAATCTCTTTCAGGATTAAAAAGAGGATCTACATCACTGATGGTCAGCCTTTTTATCACAAAGGGCCAGTTTTACTTTCAAGAAGAATCTCGCGGGCTACCTTATTCTATTACGTGACGTTAATGGTGTTGTTGAGTTTCTCCAAATAATTGACCAGTCTTGGAACACTATCAAACCAGTACTACCAATATACACTGTCATATCACTGAATTATGACCACCGGCTTAGTAATGGGAGTAGCCACTCTTCGCCGCTATAACTGCAGCTAGGCGTCGTGGAATGGACGCGGTATGTGTCCGATAGTATGACAGTCCATTCCGCTTGAAGCGCTGTCCACAGAGCTTCGAGAGTCATAGGTGGAGGGTCCAGCTGTCGTATATGGCGATCAAGGTGCTCCCACCGATGTTCGATTGGACTGATGTCCGGCGAATTAGCGGGCCAAGGGAGCACCCGAAAGTCAGTAAAGTGTTCCTCGAACCAATCCAGAAGGAGACTTTCCTTGTGGCAGGGTGCATTGTCCTGCTGGAACATACCATCACATTGGGGGACCATCGTGAGCATGTACGGGTGCACCTAGTCCGCTACGATTGACAGATAGCCACAAGCATTCAAATTGCCCTCTAGACGAGTCAGTGGACCTAACTGCTCCCAAAAGAAGATCCCCCACACATCACACTATCCCCACCAGCCTGTTTCCGGCCCAAAATAGCCTCCTGCGGTCTCTTTTCATGGCGTTCACGACGCACTCGCCATCGCCCGTCAATCTTATGGAGCAAATCCTTTACTCCTCGGAGAAGGAGACCTTTAACCCACTCGTCTGTGGTCCAATGGCGGTGCTCACGTGCAAAGTCTAGGCGTCGTTGACGATGATCCCTGGTCAACATGTGTGCAGCAACCGTGCGTCGACTGTTCAGGCCCATCCGTAGAAGGGTGCGTTCAACGGTTGAATCTGGTGGTCAGTTGATGGAAAAGTGGTTCTCCTGTCACCTTTTACGAGTCGTCGTAGGCGCCGCTCACCCCGTTGGTCGATGGCTCGTGACCCTTTACAGTTGGGACGCGATTTCTGTCTCTGCTGTCCACTTTTTGGACACCTTCACTACAGCGGACCGTGAACAGTTCACAAATCGCGCCGTTTCGGAAATAGTTCTCTCTTTCTGTGAAATTTGACAGCCGAATAGTCTTACAGGCATCTGAATGGTCTGTACTTTCAGGATGTGTTCCAAGGCCAAAACTAGCAGAAAATATATGAACATGGTGCCGAAAACGCTTATAATTATAATTGCTTGAAAATGTCCTATAATAGAAGAAGAGTCACGACAATACAAAGAACCGTCTGAAGATAACTGTACTCTCTTCAACAAGATTCGAATCGTTATTGGGGCACCCTTGTTGGCTGTTACCGGTCTGAATTGCTCAATTGTTGTTAAGAGCCGATTAACTGCTGAGCGTTTGATGGTTTGCAACTCCTATACGCTTTAACGTTAATTTCGTCTACTGTTGGACACCTTCAAACCGTTATAACTCTAGAAAGAAGTATAAACGTATTAATTATTTCAAATTTTTCTACAATATAAGCGTCCATACTTCCGCAACCTTGCAGAGTTGTCATTGGAAAAGCTACTCCCCAGATCTCCCAGGATGCTATTGAATAGTTGTGTATTCAAATTGAAATTAATCAAAATGTAAGAAAAGACTCTAAGCTTGGTGCTTATTCGGATCTGCAGTTGGATAAAAATATTCTACAGAACTGAATATGACGAAACTACAAGAAGCTCTTGCAATGCTACTCACATGACGAAACATAATGAACTAGACCTACACTTGTTTAACACAAATATTAACAGTTGCCTTGATTTATCGTTTTATTTTTAACCAAGCTAATAAAGACACCATAAACGAATTTATTTTTAACAAATTGCTGTAACCCCATGTAATTACACTTGAGCTGTTGATGACTCTTTAAATAAGGAGGAGGCGCTCTTCACTAAAAGAACGTGTTTTTGTTTATCTTTCCAATCTACATCATAAAAATTTTAAGTCTCGCTGGGAACGAGAAAAAAGCACGCGCAAATCGCCCTTGTTGTTTCCCCCTTTTTGTGAGCCAGGGATGGGGGGGAGGGGAAGCAAAGTGCAGCTGAAAGGGCGACAACTCCATAAATTGAAAGAGCGAGGGCATCACGGGAAACGTTCTACTTCCATTACGTGATTTACGTCCGCCTATGATGGGAGATAGCACGTGTTCAGGCCCAGCACGAGAGACGAAACAGTCGCTCCACGTGGATCCCTACAAACACAAAAGCGGAAAAACAAAAGAAAAAAAAGACAACTCTGCTGAAAGAGACTTCAAAAACAAACTCACAGCCGATGAAGGAAAGAGAGCAAAAGAATTCGAGGCGGCGTCAATGTTTTGGGAGCAACATAAATATTCAAGGGAGGCTCTCCAACACTTCTAGTTGCAGCGGAACACTATCGATTTTTCCTTATGATAGACTACCGCCAAATAGTGTTCGATAACAGCTGAGTCTGCGGTCAAACCTTACTCCGCAATTTCACAATTCCTTCTTAATGATTAAGTTATTATGTCAATAACCAACACAACCAACATCCCTTGCAAATGCATGTCTATTTCAGGATCTATAACAGGCAATCAGATAAGAATATTTGTTCGATTTATTAATCATTTCCGAAAAGCCTATGAGCAACATTGACAACAGCTTCTTCTAAAAACCTTCTTACTCAAACACGACCCAAAACCATTAAAAGAACATTATTTGATGATACTGACAAATAGTCAATTCCATGGATCTCAATCTAACTTCATTAGTTGATTGGTTGGTCTAAGTGCAATTTCCAAGAATTCTAAAAATTTCAGGAATTTATTATTATTATTGACACGACATAATATTTTGAAATTTCTAAGGTGGATATCAGGGGCAAATTCTAGAATGCGCTGGTTTACAATTTCGAGGATGTAAAATAACCACTGCATCTATTTGAAACTTAACTTAGCAGGAGATCAGACTAATGAGGATTTGCTTGGTCTTCCAAGCTTGTTAGTAAAGTGACAAACATCTATGGTTCTCTGTGCCTTAATTCAAGTGAAAAATTTTTCGCGACTGGCTTGTAAATGTGTGGGTATGAGTCGCAAATAAGTTGGTATTTTCCTGAATGCATTATCTGTATATTGGTACATGTCCATTTCTGTATGCGAAACTCAGACCGAACTTTTTGGCTATATTCTCCAATCCTCTCACCAAAGTTCAATTATGGAGTAGGATAGCTTCGGAGATCTTCGGTTTTCTAATTTGTTTTCCCATTGAAGGATTTTTGTCTATTTCTTCTTATTTGTTGCTGGCTAAGAAATAAGGTGAAAGCTTTGTGGCTCATTTATTTAAAAGTAACCACTTTTAAGTGTGAAATGGATTTCAGGAACGACTAATTTTTAAAGGGTGCAAAATTGAGCTTCCTATGAAATCATCTGTTATTATCCACATAAAGCAGTAGGTGGAGAAACAGTAATCAACCTCCACGTCCATAGAAACGGTGGTGGAGCATGACAAGCTATTTAGTTCAAGCAGAAAGTTGTTTACAAATTGCTTCTCAAGATCAAAGCAAACATCCTGCACGTAACTGTACTACATGGAGGGAATGTACGTAAATGTTGCTGTTATATTATGGCCGAAAATGGATTAATACAGCACTCACAGATGCACCATTAGCCATTTTATAATACCTGCCATGAAAATGGAACAGTGGCGGCCGTGATATCTTTAACATAGACAAGGAATGGTCTATTCAACTTTTTTCTTACTTTTTTTTTTTTTTTAGCTCCACTCCATGTTTAAGTGTTTCTCATGATAGATACTTCACGAGCAAAGTATTTGAAAATTTTTAATTTATTTAAAATAAATTGGGGACCAAAAGACATAACTGGGAACAATGAACATAAAAATGTCTATACACTATGAGTCTTCTTACCTTGACATCTAAAAACTAAAGTCGTTAATGAATTGAAAGATCTCTATGTTTTAATATGCTTAAGCTACCTTATTTTATCAAAATTTAGTTACAACCGAACTTCATATACCAAATAAATCAAATTAACAAATTATGTCAATCTTTGGATCAATGCTGAACTACTAATTCTTGCTATCCTTGAATCAAATTCAAAATGAAACATTTCCTTCATATTTTCTAATATAATTACTATTAAAATGATCTCTACATTTCCATCCAACACTTCCAATATCTCTGGAAGCCCAAAGGGTTTGGATGAAGAGAAGTTACATGCCGGCACAAGTCTTAATGTCAAGATGTCAAGTCTTTAGGATTTATTATTATTATTATTATTATTATTATTATTATTATTATTATTATT
>JAHWFO010030585.1:1669306-1698624 GCA_023313115.1 Rhysida immarginata | reverse complement strand
TTATTATTATTATTATTATTATTATTATTATTATTATTATTATTATTTTTATTTAATTTTTTATAAATTAAATTTTAAACTGTCAGATATCATCGTAATAATAAGTAAATTGACCTTTAAGTCTACTTCATGTTAATATCCATGGTCTATGATATCATCATTCAGTATAAAAGATTAGTAACTGTAAAAAAAAAAGAGGCTGAGAAGAAGGGGGCCAAAAAGGAAAAAATATTCCCGTCAGGTCGGCCCCATCTCGAAACCTCAAAAAGAAAACCAAGAACGGTAATGAAATAAAACCAGGACAAAAATAACATTAAAATTAATTAATAGAGAAAACTGTTTATTTGGCCAGGGGACAGTCCTTTTATCCAGCCTTTGAGTCTAGATCGAAATTGAAAAATAGAAGTTGATAAACGCTCAGCAATTGTTGAGAGAAGAGCTGTCCATAAACGCGAGCCTGTATAGTCAGGTAATTTCCTACAGTATTCTCTTGTTACCAGAGGTATTCTATTTAAATGTTTATATCTTGTTTCATACTGGAATACTGGGTAATTAATTGAACGATGGTAAATCAAAGATTTAGTGAGTGAATTTTTAGATTTATATAGATAAATCAGTAATTGATTCATATATAATTCAAAGATTGATAGAATATTATGTTTTTTCATTTCAATTAGAAGAAGTTTAGTTGAAGAAACATGAAAAATGGTTTTCAATACTCTAAACTGTAGTCGTTGAATTGACATTATGTCCGTGACATTTCCCCGTCCCCAGAAAATTATTCCATAACATAACAAGGAATGAAGAAGCGAAAAGTAGAGTTGAATAAGAATTTTCCTAGGAAAGAAGGGGACCATATAAATATAATTAGAAGTTTTGGAAAAAATTTTTTTTAGAACTGTAAGATGAGGCTCCCAAGATAAGTTACTAGAAATATTAATTCCCAGATATTTGAAGGTTAAGTCTTTTTGAATTTTATCACCTTTGTAAGTAAAATTATATGAGTCTAGATTTGAAATTTTATTTTTTTGTAGGAAAGGTTGCCAGACGGTTTTATTTATGTTAATACTGAGTCTGTTTAAATCAGTCCAGGTTTCTATAGTGCGAAGGTAGGAGTCAAGTAACGATTTAACAGTAGATGCCGACGAATGAGAAGTTAAGGCCAATATGTCATCGGCGTACAAACAAATTAAATGATTAGGAGAGATAGGAAAATCGTTAATAAAAATGTTTAAGAGAATCGGACTCAAGGAAGAACCTTGAGGGACCCCCATTGAGTGTGAGATTGTCGCAGAATAAGAAGAGAGTTTTAGAGTGTAAAAACGATCTGATAGAAAAGAGGAAAACCAGTCAAGAGGGGTCCCCCGAATTCCGAACTGATAAGATAGCTTTGGAATAGAATGGATGGTAAAACTGTATCAAAAGCTTTGGAAAAGTCAATAAATAATGCTATTGAGTGATTATTTTGGGCTTGCGCTTTAGCTAAATTACTAAGAAATGTTTCAATTGCCAGAGTTGTATTACGTTTCGGACGAAAGCCATATTGTGAATCGTTAACAAGTGTTTTTTTTTCAAGATAATCACTGAGTCTAATGGATACCAATTTATCCATAATTTTTGTAAAAAAGGAACTGATTGCAATAGGGCGATAATTAGCAGAAGAGGATTTATCGCCCTTCTTTTTATAAATTGGAAGAATTTTAGAATGTTTCAAATATAAAGGATAATGTCCGTTACCAAAAGATAAATTGACTAAAGTTATCATTGGGTTAATAATAGTGTTAAAACAAAATTTCCAAATAAATGGAGGACAGCCTAATGCATCAGGGAAAGTGGAAGAAGAAAAAAAGTTTTTTGCAATCATAAATAATTCGCTGTGATGGGTAGGCGTTAAGAAAAAAGATGAACTATTATAATGATTAGAATTGTGGTTAATAATAGGATGTGAAAAATGAAAAGGCGTGTTTGGAAACAAACCTGTAAGGAACAATAAAGTAACTGTATTTGAATGAATGAATAGTTTTAGATGTCTAGTAGGGTCCTCAAAAGAATTTCTAGATGTTGAATTATTAATAATTTTCCAAGTCTCTTTGGAATTATTTTTTAATTGAAAAAATAAGTTATAATAATATGATTTTTTTTCATAATAATTTTTTTTTTTAACTTTAGACGTAAATGTTTATATTTAAGTCTACGTAGCGTTGTGTTGTTTTGTTTGAGTTTGCGAAAAATTGAGTTTTTTTCCTTAATTAACTGAGTAATTTCATAGGTCATCCAAGGGTGTCGGTTTTGTTTAAAACCGGCATGAGTAGATTTTATTAGTGGCAGATATCGTTTAACTCCTAAATGAATATGGTTATAAAAAGATTTAAAATTAGAGTCAACTGAATCTAAAGGATTAATTATTATTATTATTATTATTATTATTATTATTATTATTATTATTATTATTAAATATAGCGTTAGTGCAATTGCATAGTGATGGATTACATTTATTTTGAGGGGGAGATGGCTAACCAAACAACCAAACGTCGGGCCCCCTCCCCCCACAAATGCATTACTGCTAGTGCATAATCTGATCACCAAAACGATGAATAAATCCTCTCTTTCACTTTGAAGGTTAATTTATGAAAAGTTCAAATTACCTTTGCATATTATATCCAAATTTACAGCACTCTGACACTAAGTAATACTTGTGTGTAGGAACTAGAGGTATAAATAAGAGTCAGTGTAGACAACTACACTACCCTATCAAAAGTCATGGGACAACCCTGATTTGCATGAAAATGAGACATTCCTTTGCAAATTCACTGTTGGCATTCTTCCCAGCACTACATAACAGAGAGTATGCGTGAATGCTGTAAGAAAAGAGTTTCCCGACTTCCAAAGAGGTACAATTTGTTGGGCGCCATCTCGCAGGCAAAACTGTTAGAGAGACGCCAATCCTCTTAAACATCCCGAAATCGACCGTTCATAACGTCATCCGGGCATGGAAAGAGGAAGGCACCACAAGTGTTCTGCCTAGGACTGGAAGACCCAAGATCATATCGGCCAGGGACCAAAGGGCTCTTCGTAAAGTGGTCACTGTAAATCGTCACACGTCGCTTGATGGACTGACAAGATCGTTCATAGAGTCGACGGGAACAACTGTGAGCACCCTGACTGTTCGCAGTGAACTGCATGCAATGGGTTTTTATGGCAGAGCGGCAGCCCACAAATCTCACATCAGCACCAGCAACGCAGCGAGGAAATTGCAATGGTGCAAAGAGCGACGACATTGGACTCTGGATCAATGGCGAATGGTTGAATGGAGTGATGAGTCCCGCTACACCATCTGGCAATCGGATGGACGGGGTTTGGGTATGGCGAACTGTGTTGTGCCCACGGTGGAGTTCGGTGGAAGTTCGGTGATGGTGTGGGGGTGCTTTTCATGGTAAGGGTTGGATGCAATCGTTTCTGTGGACGGGCATTTAAACGCAGACATTCTGGACAACGCAGCGCTCCCATCTCTCTGGGAGCACTTTGGCAATGGCCCTTTTCTGTTTCAGCACGATAACGCACCTTGCCATAAAGCAAGGGCTGTAGGCACATGGTTTGATGAAAAGGTGGTTCGAGAACTTGACTGACCTGCCCAGAGCCCCGATCTGAACCCCATCGAATATCTGTGGACCGAACTGTCCAAGACACTTATGGCAGAATGGCGAAAATTACCTGTCGAAACGTATCCAAAACTTGTGGACAGTATGGCAGAAGCTGTGATAACAGCAAAAGGTGGACCAACAAGATACTAAAATATGTATATTTTTGAGTGTTTCTATTAAAGTGATGGTGTCCCATGACTTTTGATAGGGTAGTGCATTCTGTTTAGACATGTCTCAGACTTCCAAGAACCCACACGAAAATGGCTAGAGGGGTGACACGTTTAGTCGTGGTTCCTGGTTCGATCCCAGGTCGAGGAATTTTTCTTTTCATTTATTACTTTATTTCACCTTTTTTATATAGCATTCGTCTATTTATACAACATTTTCATATTACGATTATTTCATATTATGAATAACAATCTATAATATTTAAAACCATTGAGCACGGTTATCAAGGCAGGGAGGTAAATTAATTGTCTAGTGTGAATCCTCAAAAATGTCCAAGAAAAATTTTCAGAAGTAAATTTTCAATTAAATTTCTTTAAACAATTCATCCAATATTTGAAAAAGAATTCTAGCAATTAAAAGGCTCAAAAAAAATCTTCAAACGTTCACAGAAAAATCAGAAAGGCTTTATTACAGTATTACTCTTTAAGCAGACACTTAAACATAAAATTTCCACTTCAAGTTGCAGTCACGTGTAAAAGAAACAGTTTCTAATGTTAAAATGTTGTAAGAGTGCACAAATATTTAAATGAGTTGGAACTAGTTGACTAAAGCGCCTGGAAATCTTAACAAGGTCGCAGAACAGTCTGTTATAAAGTTTCGCTAAAGAATCTTTTGAGGGCAACTTGCCATCTCATTCCAAGTGACGAGGAATCGGTCTTCAAGGGAACCATTTAATGTAGGAGAACCATGTTTCAGCATCTTCAGAATTAGGAAGGGGGAAACTGTAATTAAGTGAGCCATATACACATATAAATAAAACTTAAGAGCACATTCATTAACGATGTCTTCTTTAACGCCAACTCCAGTAAGAATTTAATTTTTTTTTTTGGCTTAAATATTTTATCAGCGTTTTAATATCAGACTGGATTTAAATGTGTTAGTAGCTGAAATGGTAGAATAATCAGAGTAATTAGCGCTTTCTCAAGTAAGACTATCTCTAAATATTAGCTCAATTCATATGAAGATAAAGGACTCAATGAAGGGAAAGATTTTCTTCTTAGTAACAAAATGATCATATCTAACAATCACCTTGGATATATGGGCGTTGCTTAGTAAAAAAATTTACTCACAATATAAATGAATGTGTTCCTCCATACACAGTATATAGGGTTACTAGAAAACAAATGAATGAATTTTTGACTGTCTGTAGGTTTGTATGGCTTAAGTTACAGATATTCTATTTTGAATCTTTTGTTGTACAGCAGATATCAATCAATACGATAAGCCAATCTTCTACTACAATTAATTTCAGTACTTTTCACTTTACATAAGGACCATCCATATGTTTCTATGAACAAGAAGACTTGCCTTCACTAATTCCATTCTTCTCTATAAGAGTAGTAGTTATTTTGCTTGGCTGATGTAAAGGCGCTCAAGTTATGCTGACTTCACGACCAACTGCAGTTATAAACCTTTCTTCACTATTCTATGCCACAATACATACGAGGGCCACTTAGAAAGTCATGGAAACTATTTTTTTTGCAGGCAAATGTATTGTTATACAAGCATTTCATAATTTACTTATGAAAATACACAATCTACTTTACCAATAATGTCTGCTACTACTCAAGAAGTATTATAGACAAGGGAGAAGAGTAAAAATTAAAAAGTGCAGATCGTGTCAAAAAATTTTTCTACCTGGTCAATACCCGTTTCTGTTGCCAACTCCTGTAGAGACCATCGTCTGTCGTTCTCTAAGCATTGTGCGATCACGGCACGACCGGTACGAGGCATATTGGTATTTGCTACTCGTCCACGTTGGAAAACTGCTACCCACCTTGCAACACTTCTGTATAGAACAGCACGATCTCCAATAGCTTCTACGATTTGTACATGACATTCTCTTGGGTTTTGGCCCAGAAGCATTGCTATTTTTACGTACGCACATTGTTAAATCCGAATCAATCCGTACTTGACTTTCGAGCATCTCTTCCTCTTCCGTCTTGAACATCTACAGGGTGACACAAACTTATCCAGCATAATTGTTTAGGAACGTTGTTTGGGTCAAATGGAACACAAATGTCCTATAAACATTACATCTTGTTTCGATCGTGTGTGATATATCGACGTTTGTCTATTTTCTTTTATTATAAGCTTTTATTAACTTTGCTATGTTAGTTTGTTTAGGTCAAATCTTGTAATCAATATTAAACCAACTTTCCGACAAGCTAGGGAGCTGCAATTTGACACACTTATGCAGAATCGATGACAATTTATGATAAAGAAAAAAATTTTCAAATCGGTTCATTGGTTCGTGTTCTAATGGTACTAACTCATTACTACGAATTGATTGTTGTAACAATTGGACATTTCGTTATGGCGAGAGTAAATGTATCTATTGTTTATTGTTGCAAAATTAAGCTGTATTGTTGCCACTAAATAAAACATTATAAAAGCTTGGTTTGATAAAACCTTTTTCCTCTTAACTTGTTTTATGTACAAAGAAACCTCCGATTGCCCGGCCCCACTTTGGTTGAATGTCAATTATCCGGACAGATGGATCGGTAGAAGTGGTCCAGTGGCTTGGCCTCCTAGGTCACCGGACCTCACCCCATTAGCTTTTTTTCTGTAGGGAACACTGAAGGAAGAGGTCTACAGCAATCCGCCCACCACCAGAGATGAGCTCATTGCATCCATTCAAGCTTGTAGTCGAGCAATTACACCCGACCAGATTGTGGCAGCTACCAGCTCAGTTGTCCGAAGATGTAACCAGTGCATTGGAACTGGGGGCAACCATTTTGAGGGGCTTCCTCGACACTGATTTGTTACTTTCTTCGTATTCTTATTCCTTGTATCATTTTAGTTTTGTTTTGTAGTTCAATGTGATGTTCTGTGAGTATGCAGAATAAAAGTGATCTACACTCTCAAATGTTTATAAGACAATGTTCCTAAACAATTATGCTGGATAAGTTTGGGTCATTCTGCATACCATCTACCGACATCAATAAATATCACATGTGTCAATGTAATTGCTGCATATTAGAAAATGTGGACCGCGGTGTGGGATTCCGCTGGAAAAAAATATTTGAAAAGATTTTCTAAGTAACCCTAGTGTCTATATTGGTTTAGTTTCTACAGACACTGACATTTCTTTGGTTACTTTGAATTTCCACATAGTCTTAACAGATGCTTACGACCTTACAAAGGCAGGATGCTTGAAACTCAAAAGAAATTTTAATTTCCCTTGTCTGACCAGAGCAGCTGGTCACACAGCTCATCCCATTTGAGGCTTTGATTCTATGAATTCGGCAGATACACAATTTCCGTACAAGCATACAAATGTTTCTGTGAATGTTGACCTTCACAATTTCTTTCTCTACAACAAAGAATTAAATTACATACGCAAGTCATTCACAGAAGCCAGTTTAACAGATTAATTAATTTTCACAGTACAAGCAATTCCGTTATAAATTTGAGTATTTTCAAATTTGCAGCATGTAGATTTAACTTTTTCTTTTGTTTTAATTAGCTGAGAGAAAAAAATTGGATTTCTAATTTTTTCAATCCTAAGCTTGTGTAGATATATTGTCTGTGTTATAAACCTTATCTTTGTCATATACCTCGTTAAACTCGTAAAATTGAGGTTATTAGACCTATAAAAAGCAGCCTCCTATTTTAATGTGTTCAATGTGAGGAAAACATTCTAATAAAATAAAGAAATAACTGAAAAAACAGATTATAGTTTGTTGATATAAATTATTTTATATTGGCAGTGTTAGCTCTAAATACCGTAACTGAGCTATAAGCACTCTAAACAGGTGGAACACGCTTTCCAATATGGAAATAAATTCACTAAACCTAATAACAGCATTAGCCAATCACTTAAATTATTTTAAACGAACATTCAATACATTATACATCATTATACATTAACAGCATCCACTACGCCTTCCTAATTGGATTTGTAAATTGACGAGATATTATTCTCCGATAACTTTTGAAACAAAAGCTACAAGATCATTTACTCATTCATTTTATTCTTTACAAAAATCTTCCACAACGAGATTACTAAGAAAAATGAAGAAGAAGAAGAACAGAAAAACAAAAGGAAGAATGGCGAGTATTTACATGAAGGCCTTTCCCTTCCCCCATTACATTTCATTAGCGTCAGTGATTAAAGTGAGAAAACACGGATACAGAGGAGGCTATTGACTCGGACTTAGTAATGGACGCCTTTTCCCCCTTCTTTAAATCAATTCATTAGAGCTGGAAGAGGGGAAGGATTCATCAAAATTGATTTTTATCTTTTTTATCGTGAATGAGTCTTTTTACACGAAGCGATGCCTCCAACGAGTCATACCAACTTCCGGCGATGACGTATTTATTGGCAGGGATGGTTTCTCTTGCGAAGAAGTAATGAAAGCCGATTCGCTCTACAGTTTTCTATCCTCTGATGAAAATTAATTGTTAAATAGAAACCCTTCATTTTCTGAATATAAAATCATCTTTTGCTCTTTTTTACCGGTTTGCTTCAATGCTGCAAAGTCCTATGCTCTGCAGAGCTCCATGATAAAGCAAGTTTATTTTGAACACAAAAAATCTACAATTTAAAATATGGAAATTCTAGCATAACCAAACTCTGTATATAATATAGAAGAAAGCAACTTAACTGTTAAATAACCTCTTTCTGCTAATAATTATAAACTGACGTCAGAACTAATAATAATAATTTGTTGAACTGACTAACTGTCCATCTTTTATTACTCAAATAAGAACACTGCCGCTGTTATATCAGACAAAAATAAATTAAAAATGTCCAAGAATGAATTTCTATAATAATTTTTACATTTTCCATGTTTGTAATGATTTCCCACAAAAAGATTATCAAGCTTAAATTTGGTTTCCTCAGCCGTTTTGCCGTTCAGAACGTATTGTGTAATGACTAGAAGAAATTCTTTCTCATCCTTTGTTTCACAAATCACGAGTACCACAGAGTATAGATCTATGCTGTGTGATCCTCTTATTTAGTTTTGCGTTCATTTGCACTAGAAAGGCGAAAAGTGGTTTTCTTAAAGAAGCGACAATGCGCGAATAATTTGTGAAGAAAAATTAACTTTAACAGAGCTAACAAAAAAGGAAGACAAGAAACCACTATTCATGTGAAATAGTGGTTTCTTTTCTTATTTTGTTGTTATCCATTCGCAGTCTTAAACTTTGCCGTAAGTCATCAAAAATACTCACAACTGGAAGAATCCAAATGTGGACAGGATTCAAAACTTCTGGTATAAGCGGTTCCCTGTTTACATGCGATTTCCTACACTATGCAAACACCACAAACACTGCCAAGCCTGCAATGCACTATACCCAATGAATTCAATGTAAAAAAAGACTGCAATGGTAGAAGCTGGCATCACAGTGGTTAAGAAATTGCGGACTAAATGAATCACAACTTCTCTGTTATAATCTGTCCAAACAAGATTAAACAGAGTATAAAAACCGACTTTAATGAAACTTTCACTATCGCCTAGGTATATCAGTCCATACTTTGAAAACTACTGAATCGATTTTGATGAAACTTGGATTTATCCCTAAGTTGAAAGACACTTAATCCAATAAAAAAAGAAGTATTGCAATTCGAGTTCTAGTTTCTGAGAAATGCGTGGACAAACAAACATACATATATACAGACATAAACACACTTATGAAATTTGGCATACTTGTTTAGAAGCCCACATAGACTAACATATATGAATATTGTGCAATTCCAACAATATTACGGAACTGATAACCCCTTTTTTTTGAAGTCGGTTAAAAAAGATGGATTGAACGTGTCCAGTTAGATTTACAATTGTTGTTGGAAATTGTTACATTGTTGCATAATAATTATTATCATCTGTGCGGAGTATGGTCATATATACTTTCATTGAACTTAAAGTACATCCATTCCACTACTAATTTATATCGAAATTATCATATCATCACTTTAGAATAATTTTAATAATTATTACAGTTAAATAATTATTACAGCTTCCGTGTTTATAATGATTCTCATTATGTACAGGGCCGTCACCATGTCAGCCCCCCCCCCCTTCGAAATTGGTCACCATGTCAACTAAATCTGTTACATGGGGGACCCCCTCCACATGGACCAGTCCCCCTCAGCCCCCCCCCCCCCACAAAAAAATTTCTGGGTACGGCCCTGATTATGTAAGTGCCGTCTGCAACCAATTTCACTGGTCACGTGCATGATAATCACATAATATCAAAGAAGCGTTTTCAATAAAGTTTAGAAATATTTCAATTTTTTTTAAATTTTTCTTTATATTTCAAAAGCAGTGCAGTGATAAAAATTATCTACAGCAGAAAACGTACCAAATGAGTAGTAAATCTATGAGTAGTGGCAAATCTACCCAGTAGAAAGCCTATCTATTGGTAGAACCTTATCTCCAGATAGAAAACCTGTACAAAGCAGGAAAATCTTGTTTGTCGTTAAAAACATCTCTCAATAGAAAACTTGACTAGAGCAGAAAACTCTCTACACTCGGAAAACTGGTGTACAGCAGAAAATCGGCTACTCCAGTGGCAACTAGTCGACAATCGAAAACCTTTCTCCAGTAGAAATCTCTCTGCTGTGGATCACTAGTCTACTGGTAAGAAAAAACGAATTCATTGATGTACAGCAAACAACTTTTCTTCCTCCAGTGACTAAACCAGTCTGAAGTCAAAAAGCTATCTACGGTTGGAAACATTACACCAACGGAATATCTCGCTGCATTAAAGATTTCACTTCAGAGTAAAAACCGTAACAGATTAAGATCTTACCAGAGAAAACTATAATAGAAAATCTTGTATTTCTACAGTAGAAAACCTTCTTCTAGTGGATAAAGTAATATGAAGTAGAAAATCTCTCTTCAGTGGAAGAGCCTGTGCAAAGTGAAAACCGATCTTCTGCTTTTCATGTAAAACCGAGTTAGTTTTGGAGTAAATGTTAAAAGTAACAATCACTTATTACGTAAACTCTCTGAATTAACTACTTAATCATCTGGTTTTCAAAAAAACATTGACAGTCAGCAAGCAGTAAATGGATTTCTTGGACTGAACTCAGTATATTTGATCTGTTTAAGAAATAGTTATAGTTAATAGAATAATTAAAAAAATAAATTAACTAATTAAGAACTTTCTTCAATTTTAAATAGTAATTCCTCCATGATCAAAATTCTTTCAGTGAAAACCTCTGGTGGACGGAGAAGAAATTAAGTGTTCCTCCAATTTTTTTTTTTTTTGTACTTTTCTCTATAATAAATGGAGTCGTTGAGAAGAAGCTTCCCCTTTTGGCCCAAAAGTCGTCTTCAAACAATGAGAGAGACCGTCATGTGGCCCAGGTGGCAAGGAGAAAAGTCGATGGCAATGTCGCGGTCCATATGTCGCCCTCGCTAATACGCGTCATTCAGCGTAGCGCACGCAGTCGAATCGTCGTTACCGCCATCCACCGGGAGCCACCGGCAGAACTCAACCCACCGACTGCTTTAATCGCTCTATTACTCGGCAAAGAGGCGAGAAAATTAAGGTTGTTGGTTCCTATTTTTTTTTTCTCTATCCCATCTGCCTCCCCTCTGCGGAGATTTCGTTTCTTTAAATAAGCCGCCGATGAAAAGCTGCGCACAACTTTCGCCATAATCCCAAAGGCAAACAATCGACGGGGTTTCCTTGATGGGAACGTGCATATAATTATTCCTTTATGCCCTTAAAATGACAGAAAGCTAATAAAGGCTAATTCATTTCAACACCGCATTTTAACGTGATTGCTTAGAATTTGTTTCACTTTTTCTACCGAGCTCTTCTATTCAACAACCAGCATCTCCAAAGAGACAATTTTTAGACATTACAAAGTTCAAGTTAGAATCCCAGTGCAAGTAATTCTGTAAAAGCTTGGAAATTTCAATAAATTTCCGAAAACCACAATTTCATCCTCCCAATGAAATCCTATTTATTAAGTATGCCATTGTAAAGTTACCCATAGTTTCCATTAAAGGCTCCTGGGAGGATATACCAGTAGAATGCATAATAACTGCTTTACCATCCCAAACTAAAGCAATTGCGAGTATTTTATATTCATGAAATTCACTGTAAAGGGACGAAGCTGACAATCTCAAAAAAGGACGAGCAAATGTTTTCTTTTCGTTGACGAAGTACCTTGTATACTCTGGAGGATCAATACCAAACAAAATTCATAAAGTCAATGTGGTTTATCTTAAATTCTTGTGGTCTTCCACATTGTTACGGCAGAATGACTCCTTTTGACGTTTCTAAAGAGAAATCGCCTTGCAGTCACTTCTAACTTATATCAGGAAGCGCTGAAAGTCATGGTTTCCTGAAAGACGCAACTTAAAAATAGAAATCTAGAATAGCAAGATAAAAATCAATACAGTGATGGAGCAAACTTCTCCACTCCGTGGATTCATAATCACATGCAGTCGAGACTCGATATAATACGGGATCATGGGATTCAAAGTGTTGACAACTGCCAAAGACTCAACATTTCAGCCTGCAGTTTCACTTATAAGTTATTTGTTCTCGTCAAAACTTTACTTCGAGATATCGAAGCGCCTTTTATAACCGCAATCACTCTTCTCTGTGTAAACATGGCCTATTTTCCAGCCTTGCCAAGTCCCATGTTTTATTGAAGCTACACCCATCGAAAATCTGATTTTGCTCCATCAGGATCCGTCCATCCAAATTAAAGTAGAATTTCATTTCAGAACGGTGTTTGGGAGTCATCGAGGAAGTGAAAACGTCATTTCGACATCGAGTGAAAAGGGATCAACCCACATTTGAAGAAGATGTATGGGGACTGAAATAGAAGAAAATACGATTTGTCATAATATTTCAGACTTCTGATTATTTTAAGTTAAAAATATCGTGCGAATTACGATTAATTTCAACCACTGCTCTATGTTAGAAAAAAGATACTAATCATGATTCGCCGTATTAAACCTGCCGCCTTTACTTAGTCATAAAGTGCATTACTCAGAAAGACATACCCACATGCCCCTAGCCAGTAATAAATTTAAACCAGTTCAGAATGCGCGAGTTCGTATTAGCAAAACAACGAACTTAAAAAATGTCCATTACTGAAACTTATAAGTCTGTAGTCTATGCATGCGTCCGCAAAAAGTTTTGGACTATTTAGATTTTAGACTCCACTACTTTGAGGCATTCCTATTCTACTTTTTGATGATCTTTAAGAATCTGAAGTCAGAATTACAAAAAATAAAAAAATTTTTGCAGGCCTACGCACGAACTCATAGATTTCAATAACTAACTTAAAAAGTTCCTTAAAAAGCGAAATTTCGCAAACCGGAAACTTGAAGCTTCCCGCGTTTGTTAGCGCAGCGTCACAGCACTCCGACGGATGGCGCAGCTGTGGTGATCTGTTAAAATGGCGTTATAGATAAAGAAACTATGGTTAACATTTACAAACATTTGTATTCTCTGTATGGAAGTTCTGCAATCAAGTGGACTCACCAATTACAGCTTCAGGCTTAAGGCAACAGACTAAGACAATGCAAAGGACACATACGGGGCTCGAAAAACCTGGTAGCCGGGTAGACAGATGCCACTAAATATTCCAAGATGGCTACTAAAATGTACACTACATGATCAAAGGAGTTGGAACACCTGTTGCTTTACCGTAAAGCCGCAAAAAGCTTAATCAATAGTGTGTAGGTCCACCACGAGCTGCTTTCACTGCCTCGACCCTAGATGGCATACTGTCCACAAGTTTACGGTATGTGTCCACAGGTATTGACCTCCATTCCTCGAGGAGTGTCGTGGTCAGTTCCTGGACAGATGTAGGGCGACCATCCTGGATCTCACACATCGTTCCAATTCGTCCCAAAGATGTTCGATGGGGTTGAGATCAGGACTCTGGGCGGGCCAATCCAGTTCTTCAACCCGCATCTAGTCAAACCAGTCGGATATGGATCTTGCTTTGTGGCAAGGCGCATTGTCGTGCTGGAAGAGGAACGGCCCGTCACTGAAGTGTTCCCAAAACGCTGAAAGTGCCCCGTTATCCAGAATGGTCCTGTAGCCATCAGCATTGAGGTTTCCGTCCACCTTGATGAGCGGGCCCAGTCCGGTCCAGGTGTTTACAGGGATGTCCCAACTCCTTTGATCATGTAGTGTACTTCGTGGTAGCCAAATGACTATTACACATGTAACCATTTGACGGAACTGGTATCTTGTTTCTTCCAGCGATAGGTATAATTACCTAATGTTGATCATTGCATACTGAATAAATTTATTGCATATTGATCAAATTTGAACAGATTTGTTTTTCTCATGGCACGTTATTTTTGAGGAGCCAAGCTGTACGAGCGAATACAAGGATGTTCTAGCGCTTAGTTATGACGAAGCATCTGAGGTCTGAAAGGTGGCTACTGTCATGTTGACATACTACTATATCTACATGTATTTTTTAGTTTTAGAGTGTAGCCACAACAAGGATCATTAACTGCTGGTAGCTGATTCATCGGTTCCGGTAGCTGGATTGCGCTCCTATGCCTCCTATGGGTCAAATAGGAGATCGTTAAATACAAAGTGAAGTGGTAGAACTACAAAAGCAGCATGCATTTCTACAGAGAAAAGCTGAGATCCAAGAAATTTTGAGGATGACTTAAAACAAATAGTCTACTGGAAAAAGCCAAGATCTTTTAATGATATGTTGTGCTTTATTACCGACCACATTGAACTTTATCCTACAATCTTTACAATACTTCAAGCGGCTTCAAGTAATGCTATGTATGTCTACTGCATCTTGTGAAGCCACGACAAATCAAAACATGCCAAAGGAGCTGCTTGGATGTGGACACTATGAACACTCACAAAATAAGGTGTCGAACAAAGGTTAATGTCGGATTCTGTAGTTTGTAACCAGGCTACTAGAATTTGAAACCTTGTGCCAATTGTCTACAACTACAAAAATATTTCGCGGCGCTGGTATTTCGCGGTGCCAAAGACCGTACAACCTGATCGTGATTATCTAGGAAATTATTATGTACAGGAAATATTAATTTATGATAATTTGCATACATCCTGAATACTATAGTTTCCGAGGAAAAAAGGGTGGGGCATTACTTTCTCAAGAACCCTCGTATATCGTCAAATCTTCCTTAATGATATGATAAACCTTATTTCAAAATAATACTCGACTATATGATGAAATGATTCTAGGAAGAAGTAACAAAAAGTAATTATTATAAAATGAACCTTTTCCTCCTAAACTCTAAAACGCAATCCAAGAAATATAAGTTTATTGCAGATAATCGAAAAACCCCCTATTTAGAGCCAACGTCAACAGCAGGGAACGTTGTTCGATTAAAAACTCAACGGAGGTGAAGGAATGCGGCATAGGTTAAAAAGAAAACAAAAGAAGGACCTTGAAATAGATAACACAAGAAGTGTATAAATAGAAACAAATCAGCAACGATGGGAAGAAGTTAAAGAGAGAAGGGAAGGGAAGAGGACGCACGACGGCGATGACGAAGCCAAGACGTCGAACAGATGGAATCGAGAGAAGTTGGCTTTTTTTTTCTCTCTTTCTCTAAACACACACCCATCTTTCCTCTTTCCCTTCTTCCTTCCCCTTCACCACCCGGGTTCTGATATTTAATCCAACCAAGGAAAAATGTTAAATAAAAATTTCTCAAGGCATGCTGAGATTTCTTGTTGGTATCATACAAAAAAAATGAGTCATTAGGCAATAGAATAAAGAGCTTCATTATATGCATTGCAGCGACTAAAGCCCCGAGGACAACATAAGAAAAAATAACGTTAGCCTTATAAAAAAAATTTGTAAGGGATCGTTTGCCCAATCGATCATCCCAGAGAGATAATAATTAGGGAAAAAGGAGGAAATTTATTTTTTTTTTATATTCTATCCAAACGCGTCAGCAGTAAAAGTAAAAAATTGAAAAAACCGATCCCCACCCATGGAAAAGGAGGTCGGTATTATTTGTTAATCACTTGCTCGGAATACTCATTATTAAAATGTCTTTGTGTACACCAGGAATTCTTTTACATGTTTGAGGGAGTTTAAAATTAGAATCTAATCACAATAGGAGGCCTTCTCAAGAACGCTCTCTAGTTACACTCATTGTGCTAAAGACTTTTGATATGTAAATATCGATAAAAAATTTTTTTAGTTTTCTAAATGAATATGATTCCTAGATAAAATTATAGTGTTCCAATACGCATGCTTTGCATACTAACATATACGTGAATGAGTTCTATAGCAATTACAGAGTAGAAAGTAGCCTTAAAAGTTGCCATTGACTTTTCATTGCATACTAAGGTTAATGTGACCCTCCCTGGCATTAAACTAAGTAGCATATAATGAAAAGCGTTTTAGTTAGTCCCTTAAAGTGAAATTTGACCTTAAACGAGGAATGCGAATTGAGAGAACTGAAGAACCAAGGTAAAACTTCGTTCAAGGTAACTGACATTTAAATATAAAATAATAATAATAATAAATATGTAGCACTTTCAATACTCTTTTAAATAAGCTTTTAAAATATACCAATACACCACCTAACATTATTATTAACCTAATATACTCCAGTTTTCGAAATGAGAAATCTTCATAACAGTTGTAAACCAAATAAATAGTTTTTGCAACACTTGCAAGTGTATTGATCTGTACTGCTTCATTATAAAAATCAATTCAATATATCAAATCATCGTTACAACTAAATTACTTGGATAGTCCCTTAACTCTTTCATCCCGGCATAGTGCCAATTGGCACTGTTTCCTCTTTTATAAAAAATAGTCAGGAAGGGGAATTCTAGTAATTAGTCCCTCACATCTTCATCTAGCAAATACTCCGAAATAGGAATCCAATAATGTGAAATACGTTAAAATTAAAAAAAATATTAATTAAGTATGACTGATACACCGTATACAAATGCTTAACACGATTTGGCTCTTCGCTTAAGCGAATTCAGCTTATTTCAATAAACCCAAACGTAAAAACTTAATACCGCTCACTCGTATAAAAATTTTTTTTTTTAAAGAAAATAATACAGAAATTACGGCTCAACCAAGTGATTTGAAGCATTCCATAGAGGTCGTTATAAAGAGATCTGACCTGTATCGACTAAACTTTTTAGACACATGATCTGTGTATACACGATCTGTCGAAGCATCAATGCGTTTCAAATTGAAGAAGAATGCGTGAAAGCAATTCAGTGTGAACTTTTAAAATTATTCATTCATTATAATATCGAAAATGACTGTAGCGGTTTAGTTCCTTACTCCTATGTGATGCTGAGATATTATTTCGATAATTAGAAATTTCAAACCAGAAATTTGAAGAGGAAAAAAACCTACAACCTCTGGTTCGATCTAAAGTTGTAGAATTCTCTGTTTCCCAGTTTTTATCTTCAATAAAGTGATTTTGTTGCCCTATTCCTTTGCTTGGAGTATGATATACAGGTAGATATCCCGTTACAACAAAGATGCTTCGGATGCAGCAAAGCTAGACTATGAATCTTTATAATGAGCTTTCTAGGTTTTCTTTTATAACATGACACTAGATAAGAACGAAATATGAGTTTGATATTTAATCTAAAACCTCCTATGTGTATAAACTTTCATACATACACAATACGGATCCACTACGGTAGCGATGAGAACCGCAACGACCGAGAGTGATTGGATTGCAAATGATCGAGGAGAGCCATAATTGCAAAGACATTAGAAATCCCAAACAAAATTTCAAAACAAATTAATTACCTCGACGGCAAGCATGGCTACGGCGATGATGATGATGATTTGTTTTCACAGATGAGAGCTATCGACCCCTACGGAGCTTGATGATGGTAATGATGATGATGATGGGGGACGACAACGGTTCTCTCTACACGCTCAACAGCCGAGACTCAGTTTCCTTCCTTCGGCGGTGCATCCATCGGCAAAAGGGGGTCCGTGAACGGAGGGTAACGAGAAGCCAGGAAGTGGTGGTGATGATGATGATGAACGGTGTTGGCAATCCAAGACGTCCACTAACGTACGTATCAGTAGGACAGAGAGTAGGAAAAAGTACGCCTCTCCCAACCACATCGGCGACTGTGAGAAAATGAAAAGCGAAGAGAGGGAGAGAGAAGAGTCAGAAAGGAGCGGCGAAACCACTGCGCGGCAAAGGGGGAAAGAAGCACGTGAAGCGAAAACGAGGCTACCATACACTCGAGGAACCAAATGGATTTCGCTTAAAAACACTCACGAATTCACTTCCAAAAAATTTCTTTGATATTTCATAGAAAAAAAAATTCCCCCCAAAAAATCAAGCCTCACAAACTCAGTCGTTTTTTCAATATTCATTTCAATGTGACGCCCGTTTGTTACATCATCGGCGATTTCCTTACTTCGTATGAATATAAATTGTAGCGTTTTCTTTCCATTAGGAAAATTGAAGCTTGAAACGCGGATTTCAACCGAGAAATTTTGCTTTTATATTAAGTCAGCCTTTATTACATTGAGTTACAGGTAAAATCTCGTTAAAGCGCCCGTCAACAAAGCGCAAAATCGCTTTGCTATGCGGAATATTTCATTAAATCGAAATGTGTTCTTCTCTATTGAAGCTTAATAACTTAGAAATACATAAAAAAATTATTCTTATAAAATTTTCACTACATAGAGAAAAAATATTACTTTCGATATAAAGAAGTCAATAATAATTTTTATCTTAAATTATTATTTTGTAAAGCGATTATAACCTAAATCGAAACGAAAATATAGCAAATAATGAAGAGGAAAAAAAAAATCGCATCGGCCAGATGAAGAAATATTAATTCAACTGGCGCCAACGAAGGACCTTTTCCTATGAAATAATTATACAGTTAAAATAGGCGCACATATGTTTGATGAAATGATTTTTATTTTCATCTTTCTCATAAAATTAATTGATCCAAGAATCAACAGAAAGAGAAAAACGATGACAGGGATATCGGAATTTGTAATAAAAATAATGTCACTCGATTTACATTATTATTATTATTATTAATTTCATATTAAAATAATATCTAAAATAATATCAGCTCATAGAATTTATAAGGAAATGTCTAGGTATTTGTAGGATTAGGAGATTATATATTGAAGTGACTTTATGGCTTTATATAGAATTTAGGCTCATTAATTTAGCATGGGAATGCTGAACGTAAATGTTCCCTTCCGTGTTATCGATTTTACCTAAATTCTAATCACAAACCTTATTTAGAAATACCATAGTAAAGCTGACAACATAATGAATAATGTTTGAATTATAATGTCATTGCGGTTTACTACAAGTACAGTTAAAAATTGAAATTCCTACATTGTCTCTATGTTTTCTTCAAAGCACATTCCTTACAACACGTAATGAACTATCACTGGACATTCGCCGTCGGATCTTGCCCATTCCACGTGATCTTCAACACAAGTTTTTTGTAAAAACTGCTGCCTTTCCTTAAAATGATTGCCGTACCCAAGGGTATATGAAACGGGATCTTGTCTTCAATCCCACACTTTCTCTATTTGGGCAATTAAGCTGCACACGTCTTGTTGATACTTCTACTCTTCGAGCTTAACAAATATTATCTGTCCACTGAACTCTACAATGACTAACCCTCAGTTGATTGGTTTTATTTAATTTCATTTTTCCTACCAATGTTCATTATCTGGCTTATCCTTTTGCGCAATTTTATATCCTGGATAATGCATGTATTTTTCCTCGCTTTTGTAAGTCTATTCTTACTGGAATGCTGTACTAATAAATAAATAAAAAAAATGAATAATGTAAATAAACACAGAGACTGTTGCGAGATTCATTCACCTTTTTATATACTTACATATACAGGGTCTTTATAATAAAAGTTCCATTTTGACATGGCCATAAAAAACAAAAACTATTGGACCAAAAGCTATAATACCTGGTAATATTATACAAGAGGGCATGGAAAGTTCATACCCACCAAAAACAAAATTAGTTCAAAAGGTCACTAACAGCAAGGAATGGCGCTCTATGCAATATTCGTATACGAAATTAGACACGAAGACACAGGTTAACAAGTCTTTAATCGTTACTAAAATTAGTTATATGTTGAAGGTGGCCTCCACCAGTTACTGAAAGCAGGTTACACTGTGTCTTCGTGTCTAATTTCGTATACGAATATTGCATAGAGCGCCATTCCATGCTGATGGTGACCTTTTGAACTAATTTCTTTTTTGGTGGGTATGAACTTCCCACGCCCTCTTGTATAATATTACCAAGTATTATAGCTTTTGGTCCAGTAGTTTTTTTTTAATGGCCATGTCGAAATGGAACTTTAATTATAAAGACCTTGTATATTAGAAACGTCTGTTTAATACTTTAATAGAATCCCTTTGGCTCGAATTACAGCATGTATGCGTATTGGCATGGTTAATAAGGTAGCGAAGACACTTGTAGTTCTATGGAAGATCAAAATTCTCCAACATTCCTTTAGTTCTTGCAGATTTATTGGAAGAGGATCTTGCTGTCGGATATATCGTTCCAACAGATCTTGGCTCTGTTGAAACGGAAACCATTTCGTGCTCGCTAAATCACTGCTAAACCAACAGTGCGCGATGAATAGTAGCATTGTTGTCCATGAAGAAGCAATCACGTTTAGTTTATACAAGCAACAACATACTTGGCAACAAGCTTCAGGTAGACCATGGAATGAACCCGACTTTCCATGAATACCAGGGGATCAGTTCCAAGAAGCTTCATGCAAAAAAACACCATCACCGGCACTTTTAAATGGTGAAGGAACTTGAGAGTGGCTGAGAGTGCCTCAGTGTTGCTAAGCTGGGTAGGGGCACACAAGCCAGACAGGCCTTTGCTGACGGATCAGATTAAAAATGTCAGGTAGGTTATGGTCCCGCCCAGGGGACCGGTGATGATAAAGGAAGCTATTCTAAAACAACAAATCACTTTGCCCGTTGCTTCTCCGAAAGACGAAAATTTAAAAGCTTGAATTATAAACTATTTTGCATAAAAACGAATGCCTCACAGATGTTTCTAATTCATTGCTAGTTTATGTATAAGATTACTCAAAATGATTCATTCAAAAGGCCACCATCTCTAAAATTGCCTTTACTGCTGGAATATTTTGAGCTCTATATGAAAGTCACAAGGTGAGAGATAAAACTTAGATAAATTTTTTTTTGGATCTATGTACACTATTGTCAAATCTAAAATAGATCCTAGAGGATGGGTCTTATGAACGGTCACCTAGATCCTGTGACCTAACACCAATAGACTTTTCGATAGATAATTTGAAGTTTGCTAGGCTACGTAATTTGATCGAGAACAATCACTGCAATCATGTCCACCTATAATAAGATCAGCCTTGAAACCGTAATTGTCCAAGAATCTGGTATCTATTGTATAAACAAGTGTCTCGAAGTCAGGGACCACTAATTTGAGCATTTGCTGCATTTGACCATATTAATACATAAAACAGTGTTAAAGTTAATTGTTAAAGGACTAAGTCAATTCTCAGAATAATCAAGGTTTCACTACACAATTAACGCAATATATGCCGAAGCAAAAGACTTAAAAGATATTTCTATGCTCGTAAACGTAAACATAAAGCATACTATGGACGATAATTCAATTCTTAATCCTTTATATTTTCACAGCGTTTATTCTATGCTAGATCTATCGATAAAGCGAATTCAGATATTGTCGATCATACATCAAACGATTACAGCTTCCAGCCTAACGATCCAGGCTAACTCGTTTTTTAAAGACGACATTTGTTTGTATCAACTCGTTCAACTCAGCAATCGACCTGTTCCTGAAATAGCAGTGGACGGATCGAAAATTTCTCCAATTGGAAAGAGGCAAAAAATGCCGATCGAGTAAAAGAGCGCTGAGAGAAAAGAGAGATTCAATGTCCGAAAAACTATCATCATCATCATCAGACAGCATCGTCTTGTTTTTTTGGTTCGATTCCAAACACGCGAAACAGTTAGAGGAAAAAATGTATACGAAGCATTTAAAAGAAATAATGTAAACAGATAAGAGAGCGAGATTAAGGAAGCAGAAGATAAACAGATGCAAAGGAGAGCGGCTGATCGATTAAGTGATTTAAATAAAGAACAAGTGTGTTCCCATTAGAGAATGGAGTTTTTAATAAGACGTCACATAGCGTTTGTTTAAGCATCTCGTATTTTAATAAAATAAATAACAACATGCCAGCTCTTCTGTTATGCTATGTCAACAGTTTTCCCTTGAGAATCTTTAACTCATCTTAATGGACAACGCCTTTCCTTGATGGTAACATTTTCAAATATCTGATATTAAAATTCAGTTTTAGAAGCAAAAGAAATTGCAATCATTTTTGGAGACTGGAGAAATCTTAGAAAGACCAGCTACAGCAAAAGTCTAGATCCAGTTCAAGAATCTAGAAATGACTCAAAGTCTAAGAAAGTTCTAGCAAAATCGGCCTGAAACCATATCTGCACTAAGAAAGAAACCATATCTGCCTGCATTAATATCTAATCTTGAATTAAAATGTATATTATATGTTCAATAATAAATTAATATGCTTTTGGTCTAGTATCTACCGACATCGTTTAACAACTTTGACAATAGTAATAAATAATAGCATACGATGTTGCATCTCTTTTAAACGTTCCGTTTTGCCTCAAATACTGATTGTTGTATTAAATTCCAATTGATTACCCTTGATTCCTGTATTATTTACTGTCGTTTTAAGAATATTGCTAATGCTTTGCGTCACCAACATCATTCATGCTATTTCATATTGAATTGGTTTAAACGTTCTGCTGAAGCTCGTAAACCTCAAAAATACCAGTTCGCTATAATTTATAGACATTACATAAATTTCCATTTAATTTTTCACTGTGTGGAACCAATTGCCATATGCGGAACGTTATAGTGTCTTTCAATGTTCTCCGCAGTGCTGTATCTCTAATTGTGTCCATTTTAATAAGAAGCTAAAAATATTATGTTGTATCAGTTTCTATAATTTATTGGTTTTATTGGTATTTCTTGAAATGCTGTTTCTTTGACTTTTGTTTGTTATTATTTTATTTACTTGTAGTTGTTTTATTTATATTTATTTGTTTTATTATTTGTGTTTTTACTTCTCTCTTTTTATCGGTTACATGATACAAATTTTGAATGTATTTATTCCCAAGTAATGCAAAAAATAAATCAACAAAGGCCAAAGTTGGGGTTGGTCGCAGTATGATGATGTAACAATGTATGAAATTTTCGCGCTCAGGCTTTGAGTAGAGGTGGTGTTAGCTACGTCCTACCGTAGGTGATGTAACAATGTATGATTTTTCCGTGAGCAGGCTTTCTCTCTAGGCGAAGCCAACGTGAAAGACAGGCCTCGAAGCGGAAAAGTCACCTGACCAACTGGGTCCGAACAACAATACAATCTTCACTGTCTCCATCTTGGATTTTAACAATCAGTAGTTTTTCGTTTGTTGGAAACAATGAAGGTTGGATTGTTGTTCGGACCCAGATGATCAGGTGACTTTTCCGCTTCGAGGCCTGTCTTTCTGTTGGCCTCGCTCTCTAGGCCAATGACGTATATTAAAGATGGACTCCGAATCCTATTGTTTTAACTTGAAGCAAATTGGGAAGCTCCATGCCCAGAACTGTCATGGCCGAAAGTGAGTAAAGATGATGCAAAACACATGGCTAAACAGAAGAGTAACTGATTAATAATTCTTTCACACGCTGATCACGGACTGATAAGTTTATCTTTTCGTTTACTTTGTATTTGAAGAATTTTATTATATTTTATAAACAATTTTTCGATCCTGGTTTCAATTTCAATTTCGTTTCGATTGTCTTTCAGTTCCGTATTTTCATTTTAGTTACGTATTTTTGATTTATGCTTGTGGAAAATGATTCCTGATCCTTTTGTTTTGTTTGTTTGTACAGTTGTACGCAGTTTAACTTTGAGGAATGGTTTTGAATAAATTATTCTTCAGGCCCAAAATCTTCAAAAACAAAGCAGCCAGACAGCTAATTACTCCACGGCTCACTCCTGCCCAGAACTATCATGGCTCAATTTGCTTCACTTTTTGCCGCTGTTAACAATAGGATTCGGAGTCTATCTTTAATATACGTCATTGCTCTAGGCGGTATTGGTTCGTAACGGAAACAGTTTTGCATTGTTGCTGCACGTTTAAGCATTGTTGGCGCTGGGACTTCTTGTCTGGTCAACTTAGATAGTAAAATTCCCTCTGATTGGTGCGAATTTTAACAGTTAATTGGCTTTAAAAATGACTTGAAGCATACGCCGAGTCTTGACAAAATGATCTTCATGTCCGTTCATTATCATCGCAATAGATTCAGCCGTTTCAAAGATTGCTCGTTATGAAAAAACACGCTTCAATTTTATTTATATGTATAGATAAGCATTGTGTAATCCTGCCCCGGTTACGAGGCACGTTTACATAGATGAGGTTACCTCAAAAAATCTATTTTCATATGTAAATAATATAAATTTAAGGTAAGTTAAAGGCACTATACTGTAACTTAAAGTTTAACTAATGAATGGATGTGAAAATTCAGTGAAATAGATTTATTACTAAAAATACAAAAATAATAAGAAAAAAGTGTGTAAATCTGCGCCGATCTCCCCTACAAAGAGACCAATTTAAGTTCACACTTTGAAAAGCTCTGTGTAGCAGGATCTACGACTACTTAATGAAATTTTTTAAATTCAATATTGTAATTTTTTATCTTGCTACTTTTTTATTAGGAGCTTTATCCGTCCGCCGTTTGCACGATAATTTGAAAACGGATAACTTTTTCAAATTCGGTATTCAGAAATATGACCATCATAGTCTTAGCTCACTATATCAACTTTTCAGGCTTTTTAATTAGCCCCTTCAAGTCGAATTTACGTACTAAAATATTGACTGTAAAGATTAAATAGTTAATAAATACAACTGAAAAATAACTGCGTTGACTGTAAAGATTACCAAGATAACGGCATGTCATATATTGTTTCTTTCTTTTTATCTTTTAAACATTGACATACGATCGGTTTGTAGTAGCTAAAGCTCCTTCTTGGAATGCTTGCATGATTTTATTACTTATACTTTGACTTGTATTTTCATAAATTCATTCAAAAATTGAACATAATAAATCATATATTCAATGTACCTAGAAAAGGTATTTGGCATCGGAAATAAATAAGCTTTAGAGCTTTAATGTACGAGGGCGTTTTGAAAAGTAATGCCTCCATGGCTGTAACTTTTTTATTTGTTAAACGATTTTCAAAATTTTTTTTGTGTATCTTGTACTCACATTTGTCCTCTATGTAATGCACTATTCACTTTTCGACATAGTCCCCATCCCTTTCCACGCATTGCGCCAACGCGTGACTAGTTGGATGAACCCGTCGGAGAGGAATTCGGGAGTTGTTGTCGACACCAGGATTGAATGGCAGCTTTGGACCCTTTTCTGGAGGACGATAACGTCCGCCCGCACACGAGTCTCCACACACGGGAGGCGTTGCAGCGCCTACAGTTCAAAGATGAATGACTGAAGTTCAAAAGATGAAAACCTTTGCACCTTGCCACTTTCACCGCTTCCCAAAGAAGAAAGAGTCCCTTAAGGGACATGAGTTGGTTCTGACGGCGAGGTAAATGCTGCCATTCAATCCTGGTGTCGACAACAACTCCAGAATTCCTCTCCGACGGGTTCAACCAACTAGTCACGCGTTGGCGCAATGCGTGGAAAGGGATGGGGACTATGTCGAAAAGTGAATAGTGCATTACATAGAGGACAAATGTGAGTATAAGATACAAAAAAGAATTTTGAAAATCGGTTAACAAATAAAAAAGTTACAGCTATGGAGACATTACTTTTCAAAACGCCCTCGTATACATTGAAGATAAATCACAAGGTTAAACAAGGTTTAATATAAATTAAAAATTAATTACACAGAATATTTAGCCCGATGACCATTTCAGTTCAAAGCCATCTTCAGAGGCTAGATCGATGATAAAATTATCCTCATAATTTTAATTTTTGTTTCATTTTTTAAATTTTTTTATTTATAATCAACATACCTAATGACGTTATACGGTAGATATTTTTTAAAATTTAATATGAATTTTTTAAAACATTTTTAAAGATGTTCTTAGCTTCCTCCAATAATTTAATTATTAATTGACCTAGTATTTTAAAAGGGTGAATATGCATTTTTGCATGGGCATATCATTTTAGTGAGATAATAAGAAAGCGTTGTTCTTGTTTATTTCGTTAGGAGATTGTTCTCAGCATGGTCTTTTTATTGTATTCGCTATAGAAATCTACTTTCTGTAGTATATATTAAAAGCTGATATTTTACTCAGTGTTTCCTTTCCTAATCTTCATATTTTACTCGAAGGATCAGTCAAAGCAAAACCGATACCCTGAGAATTTTCACCATGTCCATATATGTATCCACGGTAAGCCCTTGAAAAAAGTGTCGATTGAGCAATACTAATAATTATCTAGCTTCCTTTCCCAAAAACATGAATTGCTCGTGTGCATTATGGAAAAATCTTCAAGAAGGACGACCGTGAACTCGTGACTCATCTCATCGTATTTCCTATGAAATATTGCCTCACGTTTTTATGCTCATCTTTTTAAGAGTAATGTTTTTCTGGGTATTCTGTAGCTTCCAAGATTTGTTCAGCTGTGCCTCAAAGTCGTATGAATTTATCAAAACAGCGTGAAATATCCATATATCCTTGATTCCTAAGCCCTCTATCCGCTTTATGCGATGCAGTTCAAACAAAGTTAATAATTGAAAGTGTTTACTTAAGTTTAAATAAAATATTTAGCCACTATATCGATTTGATAACTTTAAAGCGAATCTTACGCTTGAACTTTCTGAAATTTCTCAGAATCTTCAAAAAAAAATTAATATTTTACTTGAAAGCGTTACTCAAAATCTTTAATACATATAAGAATGTATGATGAAACGTAAAAAGCTTTTCCTTTAGAGGACTTATTAAATATTTGTGAAGGAACTAGAATCGAAATAGTAGATATGACTTTTGAAACATACCTTAATCCCAGCTCATTACAATCAGTGAGCAATTTTTGGCCTATTTAACCCCTGAGTGTTATGACCTACATTTTCACGTACTGATATTCTAAAATATCACGTATAGATATATTATTATTATTGATTGATTTAGTAAGATATAAGAATAACAGTTTTACACTTTCAGCATTTTATATTTTTGTATACAGAAAGAAAGATCACTAATATCAAAATATTCGTGATATTAAGAATCTTGAAGTATCCCTTTGAATTTGGTAGACATATATAATATCATCAACAACACTCTTTGGATAAAACACTAGACTTGAGATAAGGCCCGCTTGTGTGGAAAGTTCATAAATGCAACACAAAGATAATCACAAAGTAAGCTTATGATTATGATACCAAGAATCGTATAAAGCTCGCAGCATAGTGTCGTGTCGTTACTTCAAAATTACAGGTATGGCGAAAAAAAAAAATTCCGGAGTCAATCACCTGCAACAATAAACACCGACATTGAATCGTCCCTGAAGCTTCGTTGAACGGGTCTCGAAAGGCTGGGGAGCTTACGTTTCGTTTTACGAAAGTATAAATAATAAGTGAGTGGGAGTTGAAAAATGCGAGTGAATGGCCGAAGGACGGAGCGACAAGCAGTGGTGATGATGATGATGATGATGATGTTCGGCGGCGGATGTTCGAGATGCCAGAACCCGGAAGTCGGTCGGCCGAGAATAGAGTCGTCAAAAGTCGGGCTTTTCTCACGCGTCAGAGTCACGTTTCTCCGCGGAGAGAAGCACGAGAAGCTTTCGAGAAACGAGACGAAGAGATGCGTCGGGATCCGATTTAATGAAGAGATAAAAGACGGCCCCCCGACGCAATTTACACCCTTTACACTCACTTGCCGAAAGCCGTTAAGTCAGAGCGGCTGATGTAACATGGACACCACGCTAAAAATACTTTTCTTCCTAACTCAGGCTGAAAAATCGAATTTGGATGGCGCTCTAACAAAGCTTATTTTTAAAATTTAAAATAAAGTCAAATAAAGTTGAAGATAATCTATGCTAATGATAATCTATTTTTGTAATTTTTGTTCTCATAATTTATTTATAAGCGAATAATCAGAGCACAAAACTGAACTCATCTCACGTCTGCGGTGTTCTCTTCTCGATTTCACGACGTCTTTTGTCTTGAATAATCCAACACGAAAGTTTCTGCGTCTAAAACACAAGGAACTCTTGATGCTAATGAATTATTACATTTTCGATGTAAAAAACGGTTACAGACATGCTTGTGAAGTCGGGGACTACTTCTGACAGGTTTGCTTAAAGGATAAGTATTGCTTTCAGTTTTAAAGCGGATAAAATCCGTCGCAATGCATGTGGATTTTTTTTCTATTTTATTTACACCGAACATAAATTTTGTACTTAATTTATCAAATATCTAAATATAAAATTTAGTAAAAAAATTTTTATGGAACTTTTAATGGGTTAAGAAAACTACTCCGCTATTCAACTGTTAAATCAAGTGATAATTGAATATTGGAGGATACTCCAACACTTGGTAATAGAGTAGAAAAACGAAAGGATAAATTCCGCGACCTGGATTAGAACCAGGAACCACGATTGTCTAGCTCGTCGCCTCTACCAATTGAGCCACCGTCTAGTGTAACAAGATTTTCTCCACTATGGTACAATAAGATTATGGTACAACAAGATTAACTCCAAAATGTCCTGAAGAATATAAAGTAGTCAAAATGGAAGCTCAAAGATAAGCTCTTTTCATCCAGCTCGTAGGTCATAAAATCACCAGAAAGCTGATGAAAACTCACAATAAATTAATATGGTGATTACCATGGTTAAGATGAAAAACGAAAGGAAAAGTTCCCGACCAGGTTTCGAAATTAATTTTTTTTATCTTATTTGTTTACTTGAACCCAAATCACGGATTGTTCAATTTTTTTAAGAGTTCTGGCCTTTAGTCAATTCGTGTCGTAAGCAATTCTTTCTACACTGATTGGAAGAAAGTAATTGTACACAAAATTCAAGCTTCAGTGAATTGAAAATAAAAATAAAATACAGTAAGACTCAATGACATAAGGATCCTTAATCCTCAAATAATTGTGTAAACAAATGACAAAATAAGGCAAACAAATTAATATAGGCGGGTTACACGTAGTTTTTCCATACCATAAAAAAATTCTTTATCAAATTAAAAGTAGTTAAATGCAGAATCTATTTGGGCAATTTATTGAACAAAGTTGGAATATAAACTTGTCGTGTGCGTGTTCCATAATTATTTAAGATATTTGGTGTCTTGAAGGGCATACCATTTCTAAGACTGTATTCCGTAGGCCTTTTCAAGAGATATGGTGAATAATAATAATAATAATAATAATAATAATAATAATAATAATAATAA
>JAHWFO010030585.1:1564947-1669296 GCA_023313115.1 Rhysida immarginata | reverse complement strand
AATAATAATAATAATAATAATAATAATAATAATAATAATAATAATAATTTGCATAAAATATGGCTTAACTTCGGTGTATGGCTTAAGACCGTGATAATTCTAATGTTAGTGAAACATTCCCAAGAATTCCGCGGAAACTCCGACCCTCTTTTTTCAATAGTAAATTAGAGCTGTACGAATTCTAAGAAGCACGTAAACTTTTTTATCTCCAGTTATTTCCAATAAGAATTTTTTTTATGAAAAGGGTTCCGCGAGTATTCGAAATGTGAAGAACACTAACTTAGTCTTCTATGTGTCTTATGGTATGGTGATCATAAATGGGAAAGATCTACAGTATTCATATATGAAGAAATAAAATTCTTAGATGAAATCAGTTATCTTAAAACTGGATGTTTCTCCTTTTCGTCAGATCTTTTCTCCATCCTGTTTTATGAAAAGGTGACTTGCAAAATGGTAGCAACAAGTGTAGATACATCTCTTAGGATTACAAGAGTATGACTGCATTATAAGAATACGCATCTTCTAGATCCTCAGTCCATCGCCTTAGTGCTACAGCAAACTATCTCCAACAATAATATTGTGCACGCACGGATAAAATTTAAATGCTAATCTTCAATATATGAAACTATTTTCGGATATTATAATAAGAAATTGCAAGTCCTCCTCAGGATCCCTGTGGCCCCTTCTAAGGGCCGCTTTTAGCAATAAGCTGCTATTCGATCTGAAAAGAAAGGGAAACCCTAAATCACAAAGGAAAAACCTTTCAATTCATCACCAATCTTAAAAATAATAGCAAAATTCCTGGGTTACACGTTCAGAATTCTAAACTTCTATGCAGTTTAAAAAGGATTTCCCTTTTTGTTCAGGTTTTCCCATTCCAAAGTTCCTTATGCTGTTTAATGGAAACTTTGATCATTCATCATCTGGGATTTTACCCTTCGATTATCATTTTACGATTTAAGTATCTTGCTTTTACAGAAAAGTATTACGATTAAACAAAGACCTCTTATGGTAAGACAAAATAGATAAAAACTACATATACAGCTTCGAAATAGGGACCATAAAGAAGCTAGAAACAATTACGGTAAAATTGCCCGGAAAAGTGTTCTATAATAAGCAGTATGCCTATTAATCGATAAATTATATTCCAAATTAATCGTGTTTCTAATTATTTATGTCTAAATAATTAAAATTAACCAATTAAATATCGATTCGGAAAAGCATCATCATCAGCTGCACTGCATTTAGAAGAGTACGAATTAAAGATATCAATATCCCTTCGTTAATTGATGTATTTAAGATATTAAAAACATAGAAAACAAATAAACTACTGTTACACAACTTCTCTTAGAAAAACGATTTCAAGTATAAAGAAAGTAAATTAGCATAACCTTCTAAATTTTCTCGAGTAATAAAAGAATCCAAGTAACAGTTATTGCATAATTAATACGTGCAGAAAAATAATTCGAGTGATGAGGTATTATTTAATCAACTTTAATGATTATGTAACTTTAAACGACGTGTAACTGGAAACTCCCGAGCGATTGCGAAAAATTCGAGAGTTTCTTGGATCGTGAATAGAGTGTCTTCTGCCCACTCGAGTTTCCTTCAGAACCTTGACTCGATTCGATCGAATTCGAGAAATGAATAATTAAGCAACAACAACGACAACTGCTTTGGAAAATACGTTTCCTCCTCCTCCTCCTCCTCCTCCTCCACCTCCAATTTTGGGCGGCGATGGTTTAACCTAGTTGATGTCGGCCCGTTACTTAACCAATTGTTCTCATTGTTTGTCATTTCAACATAGATAAATGTCATTAGGATAACCGTAACTCGATGGCCCTGTGTATACAGTTAGGCAAGTGTTAAGTTTACTACGCTCGCAGGATGTTGCTCTGACGGGTGTTCCCAATCAAGTGTCCGCCAACTTTCGCGGGAATTCGTTAAAGGCGTCTTTGGTGATTCACCACCTGGAACCCGTTATTTTATTTGCTAATTTCCCTTTCAAGAAAGGCGTGATGTCCGAAAATGCAAAAAATGCCGACGTCCTTGGAACTGACGTCTGCGCAAAGTCAAAGGGAATCGCCAGCGAGCGAAACATTTCAAATTAAATTTAGAATCGGACAGAATATTAAGCGCTCTTTCGCGCCGTTTTTTTCCATCGTTTTCGGTTAAAAATTTTCATTTCACTGCTGTCATTTTTATCCTCTTTTGGTTTCCGTTGAATGACAGGAATAGGGCGGCAGCTGTCAAAGGATCATTACACTCAGGTTGAGCGGTGTGGCGTCGACATTTTCGTGGAGGACAAAATGATTATGGCATGAGACAAGGAGGCTAGGGCCGCCTACGGCGATTCATCTCATGAATAAATTTTCTCAATATTTACCATTTCTCTTTCATAACAGGACATCGTGGGCAATATTAAGCATTATTTTCTTCTCGTGAATACAGTGTAAACTTAAAGCACTCTCAATAGAGTGATATCAAAAATCCAGTATGTAAGCTCTGAGCATTAGAAATTTTTTTGTCAGGCTCTCATTCTTTGTACCCACACTACCTAATTTTTCCATATTATTTAGCCACACTTTACTTAGGTTCTTAAGTCCTCTAAAAATATACAGTTGCCACACAGAAGACTCCCCTTGCCCCCTCAATTTTTTTTTCAGCAATTATTTCGACAACATCGACAGTGGGTTGATAGGTCATTTAGACTGCGTCTAGAAAGTAACCGTGAGGTGCTTGCGTCCAACCCGTCTCAAAAGTCACCACGAGGTGCGCATGGTCGACAGGAAGTCGTCTCAAGGTTTGTTTGGTATTAACGTCCTTTTCAACTGCTATGGTCATTTCAGGACGGCATTATAGGGGCCGCAAATTTTGCCTCGCAAGAGTTCTTTAACGCGCAGCCGGCAAACGACTACACGGGACCAACGACTTTACTTCCCTTCCGAAGGCAGTGCGTGATCTCAGGATTTCCCCCTGAAAAATCCTCGTCGTCCTCGGCCGGGATCGAACCCGCGGCGGTTGTTTTCTGAGCTTTCTTGCTCATCGACGTTAGTAAAAATCATGGGTACCGATCTCTCGATAGAAAATTTTCAAGTAGCCACACAGGGAATTTTTCATTCTCCGTTATGCGACAAGATTTTTTACGGATGAATTAGAAGCAAAAGAACATCATAAAAGTCATTTCAATAAAGAAAGTACAGAAAATAAGTATACAGAAGCATTTTTACCACCGTTATTTTGAAAATGATAGCTTAAGTTTTTCACTTAGACGAAACAATCTTATTGGCAAAACAAATTCTGACATCACAAACGGCTCCATGCCGAGAAAATACTGTATTCTCGCAATACTGAGTTATGGGTAAAGGGGCATAGTGCAATGTCAGTCCTGTTTATTTATCGCGCCAATACAAAGGTTATGACATTCCTCTCGATCATAATTTTTAATATATTTGCGTTATAAACAAAATAAAAATGCGACGACTGTGTATATCAGCTGCGGCCGAGCCGTATCTTCAGCTGATGAATCTGTTACTGCTTTCGCAGTAATAATGCAATTATATTAATGTAAATACACTTCAACCGTTAAAATATTCAAAATAAAATTAATCAGAAAAGAAAGTTTTATTTAAAAAATATTAAATATAATTTTAGAAATTTAAATTTAAACTAATATTCTTTTTATAATTTAAAAAAAATTCAAATTAAGCCCTAAATAGAACATTTAAAACAGTTGATTCTCAACCAAGGTAATGTGCAGTTTTAAATGGTATATTTATGCCTTAATTTGAATACTTTTAAAATTATAAAAAAAAAATTAGTTTAGATTCAAAATTCTAAATTTATCAGTAGTATTTTTTAAATAAATCTGTCTTTTCTGATTAATTTTATTTTGTATCTTTTAATGGTTGAAGTGTGTTTACATTTTTTATTTCAACGTATTATCTCAAATAATGCAAATAGGTTTCTTTTTTTGCTCGCGTCTCTTTTCTGAAGTTTTCTTTTTTCCTCGCGTCTCTTTTCAATAATAAAGTTATTAGCTGAAGCAATGGCGACTTGTGACTGTTCAGATGTGTTGAACCACAGCGTCTCGAAAATCACCGCGACCAGACGCGACCGCCTGTGATCATACCACGTTATATGGTAATCGGGCGGTCGTTACGCGGTTACTTTCTAGACGCAGCGGAAGTAGCAAAAAACATCAAGTTTAAACTCAAACGGTCATTTAGGTTCGACAAGACTGCCACAGATTTCGTAAAATGGTTGGTCTAGAGGACCAACGGGTATTGGGGTCCCCAAATCTGACTTCTGGAGATTTCTAACAGGAATCTCCAGAATTTGCTTCACTTTTGAATTCGAAGGCTAATTGGTAAAATATGTACAGATCTCATGTTTTTCCACCCCTATCCGCCTATTTCGCTGAGCTTATCTCTCCTGTAATTCGTTAGGAAGAAACTGACTTCATTGCATTCAATACAGTATGCCCAGAAATTTGGAAGCGCATGAATACCTTCATTAATGAATGTTTAAGCTGTCTGCTCAGATGGAAAGTTTTGTCTCCGAGTTTTAGATATAAAAAATCTTTTAGAGCAGTCCAAAGATGTGATAAACACAGGGATGGTCTGGGCAGTAAATCACCGAGAGGCATTAACTTGTCATTCTTTTAATTCTTATGGCCCTCATCTTACAGATATTTTGCGGAACTGTGGTGTATTGATCCATGACTCACAAGTGTGGCTATTTTATCCAATTTTACGTGTCGATTTTTGTTCACTGTAGCTTCAATTGCTGAAATAGGATCGCCACTTGTAGCATGTCTGTTACTGAGCTCCACCACTTCGTACACTTGTTGCAGTAATATACCGAGCTTTCATTCATCGGCATGTTTCAATGGGTTTCACCCCTTTCGTTGCTCAGAAAACGAATGATGTTTCTCTTTGATTGTTATTACAGGTGAAGAAGAAACCATCTGCTGCGCTGTAATATAATGTTTTCTACATCAAACTAACACTGTCGGCCGATCTTAAAACGAAAAGTAACACTATTACGAGCTTACAGTCTATTCGAGCGGTGTTTATTATTTATATCGCATTTTTAAGGTTTTCATCTACGCCATCGGGATATTAAGTAGATCACCAGATCTCAACCCTAAACAATACAGAGTGAACTAAAATAATAAGGACAAACCTCAGGAGGTGATTCCTCCAAGAAAAAAAACATCTATCTTTTCTGATCCCCTTTTACGTGTCGAGGATGTTAAATAACCATAGGATCTACTGAAAATTTAGCCTAGTAGATGATCAGCCGAATGAGGCTTTTCTTGATCTTCCAAGCATGACAGTGTGTTTTTTATTGTAGTAAACTAGCAAACACAAGCATCCATGCGCTCGGCGGGATTCAACTTAGCGCTCTCGGCCACCGAGCAGGCAAGAAAAATAAGAAAAAAATTCAACTTAACAAATGTACGACAGTTTCAATGAAAATGGCAATTATTGTAGGCATGATAGTGTGTTTTTTCAGTTGCAGGGTTACTTTTGAGTGATCCTCGTGCAGCGGAGGTATAATGATCCGGTATTCATATCAGGAACAAACCGACACGGTTCTTTGCATACAGAGAAGTACATGGGAATGGTCGAGAGGTTTCACGAATGTACCAAGAAAAGCACCCCGAAAGACAGCACCACCGGAATCGCAACAATCTTTCAACGTTTGTGTGAGAAGGGGTCCTTTGATGGAAGAAGCGAACATGGAGGGTGGTTCGCTCACGGGAATTAAACCCTCTTGAATTTTTCTTGTGAGGAACCTCCAAAACGCTATGTACACGTATGCGAATTCAGTTTCTGTCTAGGCTGGAATATCGAACAAGTGCGACAATCCATGATGCAATCCGTTTGAACTTTTGCATTGCATTCCAAGGAGACCACTGGATAAGACACCCTAGTGCCGGGCGTGCTAATGCTCCATGTCACATGCTTGCAACCCCAAGCAGAAGTGAAACAATCATCAGATCTCACACAATTGAGCATCTCATGAGACGATATGGAGAGGGTCAATCGCAAAATATTTTCACCATTTTCGACTTGACTGGAGTCAATCGCAAAATATGTACGGCTAGAGTCGGCTTTCACTAGTATGCTTCTTATACATCGCATTCTAGCTGTATTGAATGTAAAAGGCTAAGCCACATGTTTCTATTAACTAGATAAATCAGTGTACATTTACTAGGGATAATATGCGGTCTCATCAGAGAGTAGAGATCTGGCCATTACATAATTGACGATCTTTAAATAAACCTACCTAAATGGAACTAGAAAGCTATTTTGTAGCTACACAGTTTGCCTTGCTTGTGTGATATCTAAATTTTAGCTTATTTATTCAAAGAAATAAAGCAAATTTCAATATATTAGCTTCTCTAAATATTTAAGAGTGTCATATTATCTGACAATTTAATGCCTCAGAAAGGCATCTTTTCATGAGCGTTATGAAATCTTTAACTGCAGCACACATACGTTCATTAGAAAATTAAACAGCACACATACAGTTCATGAAAAATTCCAGAGTTGCTTATCTTCTCAATTATTTATTTTTATAAATAAGCATCCAACTCCTCATATTGATTTAAATCCATCTGCTAGAGACGTACGTATCTCGACTGAATACGCGTCTTTGTGCTCTTTAAGCCGTGATGACGTCCGTGGCTGAGAGGGAAGGTTGGCGCTCATATTGCTAGGCAACTGTAAAGTTGTGGAACCGTTGAATTAATTGCACACCATCGTGTTTTCGGAGTGAGAGGAATCGACAAGGTAAACTCTATTAGAAATGAATATTACCTAAGTTCGTGGCGTGTCATTACTCATTTAACACTTGAGGCTCTCCGCAAGCCGTAACGATTTACTTAGCGCCGCGTCTTGCTCGCACCTAACATCAATATTGTTGATTAAAGCAGCAGTAAACATTGAAAATCATACACGCATTCATCCTTGCTATTCCGTTTAACTTTATTTTTATTACCTCGATTATGGATGGTGTATGATATTTTCATCCTATGGAAAAAAATATCCTCACACTCAGAATATGGCAAATTGCCAATCATCACTTAATTAATTATTTTTAATACAATGAATGTGAAACAATAATTTCGCAGAAAGCTAATACAGGGTATGAACAAATTTCATTTCTTATACCAATTACACAGTTTACTGTATTTTGCATTTTTTGACAGCAAATGTCAAATCTCAGCTAATCGCTCAAATGGCTTCGAAATTTCTACAGGAAGTCATCATTCTCTCAAGGAACGAATAAAGGAAATAATTTTTATAATAAAAATTATATTACAATAAGACTCAAAAAGTTTATATAAAAAACCAAAAACTGCTTCTTCAGAATAGGCATTATGATATACACGCACTGGCCAATGAGTTAGAAACGTTTGCGGTCATGCGATTCAAGCTTGCACTTATCACCTATTTCAGAATTGGGGAAAAAGAAGGACGTAACTATCCTCGAAAAGAAACTCGTTATTGGTCTTCGTCTAGCTGGATCCATGATTGAAACAATGAAACAGCTTATTGGATTCTTGAAACGTGCTATATCCAGAGTATTCACAGTCTATGCCTAAAAGGAGTAATTGTGTCTCAAAAATACTCAATCATGAGTGAGACCGCCGTCGTTCAAAACGATTTGTGCGGAGAAGCAAGACATCACTGTGCAACAGTTGACAAATGCTTTTAACCAAGGCGGTTCCCGGCCCATATCTCGCAAAACACGCCCCAGGAATTGAAGCGCATGACTATAAGAAAACCCCTGATTTCTGCAAAGAAGAAGAAAGTTGTGACTGGACACGTGAAGAACGAAAGAAGGTTTGGTAGCAGCTATTTGTGCATGGAACTGATCCCATGATATTCATTAAAGGTCGGGGCACTTCGAGGGCTACCTGAGCCTGCCGATCAAGTGATCTTGCATTACTGCATTTTTTTAATCCTGAGTGTTAGTGTTCTTCATGAACGATAACGCTGCCGTTCATCGCGGATATTTGGTTCAATAGCGGATCAGCGAGCATGAAGATGGGACCTGCAATGGGAAGAAGTTTTATTATTCCTAGTGGGGTAACCAAGTAGAACCTGGATAAGAGCCAACTTCTGTAATAATTGACTAGATCGAGTATAATTTCTAAATAATTTATTTTTACTAGCTTTCCTTCTGCAGAAATGCAAGTCTTTAAATTAGAAAATGCAAAACTATGATGGCGTTCACCACTAACAAGCTACTTCTCATTCAAATTCAATCTCTGACAGGCGAGCGTTTCTTTTGATCTTTAAACCTTTCATAAAACTTTATTTAAGGAACAGTTACCTTATACACAGAGAGTCCAAGATTTTCTCATAGATCATAGTATGAGATCCCAGGGTGAAAATCAGTTGCCAGGTTGGAAAGTACGCAAGACTAGTTGTGGATCCTCTACAAAATTAAATGATATCTGATCCATTAACTGTTAGCAGCTCATCTCAGGCTTCAAATACTTCCGTCTCAACAGGAAAGCTCATCATGGAATATATCTGATCGAGTAGGCTTCTCAAAAATAAACATTCATTAAGGGTAACGGATATACACTGAGTGGTCAGCTTATTAGGAACACCCATGACTATGCAAATCCGTTGGCATAGCAATTACGTATCAGTTGGTCACGTGAGAGTCGGTACCAATATAAAGAGTACCAGGACTGATTAAACAACCAAAAACAACCAGCTAAAGGCATGCCTGTGGTCGCAAACGGTCGCAAACGACTCGTCGATCCAAAGGGTGAGCGTATGATGGGAATGCCTGTTCGTGCGAATAGAAACGTCACGACTCGTCAACTAATCGTGGAGTACAACACTGGACCGCAGAATAACATCTCTGAACGCACTCCACGCCGTACATTGGCAAGGATGGGCTACAATAGCCGACGGCCAGTAGGGGTACCTTTGATCCCCACTCACGTCTCCGATTTGCCCGTTATCACCAACACTGTAACGACTGGAAGAAGGTCTGCTGGACGGATGAATCCCGTTTCCTATTGCAGATAGACGACGCAGAATTGGAGACAACAGCACAAAGCAATGGACTCCTCCTGTCTGGTTTCTATGTTCAGGCTGGTGGAGGCTCTGTAATGGTCTGGGGAATGCTTCCCTGGCATACTCTTGGTCCCTGATACCTGTAGAACAACACCTTAATGGCCAGGACTACCTGAACATTGCCGACCATGTTTACCCCCATCAAAAGGATACTTCCGGCAAGACAATGTTCTGTGTCCCAAGGCTCGCATCGTCTTGGAATGGTTCCGGGAGCACGATAATGAATTCAACTTACTCCTCTGGCCACCACAGTCCCCGGACTTGAACCCAATCAAGCATCTTTGGGATGAGCTGGAATGGGTTATTCGAGGCATGGATCCACCACCATCCAATAAGCATCAACTGGGAGCAACTGTTGCATCCGCATGGACAAACATCATGGAACAATGGTTCCAGCGGCTAATTGAATCCATGCCACAGCCAATTCGTATAATAATAAGTGGGTGTTCCTAATAAACTGGCCACTCAGTGATTATTGCAGTCTGCCCCAGAGCCCAGATCTCGACCCTTTAGAGAATGTGTGGGACATGGTGGAACGACACATCCGAGCTCCTCTTCCAACAAATCTCCTAAGAGAATTGAGGGAATATCTGTTAAATGCCTGGTCTTCCAGAGACTTGCAAATGCTTTAGCATCTTACGGACAAATGCCAACCATATATCCTTTAATTCGGACCAAAGGGGTCCAATAAAATAAGAGACAGACATTTCAAATTCATTGGCCAGTGAGTGATAATCTGGGATATCCCTTCGGAAGTGGACTGTTTCGGGTTCTCCAATAGTTGTATTACGGAAGGGGGGAGGCAGATATACTTTATAACTTGCTAGCTTTCTTCTTTATTATTAAACTGACTTTCACTATCAATATTTGAACATGCTGGATGTCTATACTTATTAATAAATGAACTTCATTTTTGTTATCTGAATCGAACGCTTGTTAATCAGAAAACTGGTAATTACCAGAATGCACAAGAAACACCTTGAATTTGAATTCGTTTAACAGTAAGACGAGAGGTTTTACTTCAGTGAAGTTTTCTAATTTTGGTAAGGAATGTCTAAATAATTATAAACAACACCAACAACATCTCTCTTCACTGCAGAAATCTTTTACATTATACAGAGGCCAACCACACCTCCTCACTGTCGTACACAGACGTCTTTTATGATTAACATTGCTGTTTAGAAAAATGCCCGAGTCGGTATATTCGAGAGGCCATTTTAGAGCGGCATCCAAAATTCTCTTGAAAATTTAAACAACACCGCCACACTCGACGAATATTATGATAATAGCCTGGCATTAAAAAAAGAAATGCATAAATCCAGCTAAGCAAATCGCTAAAATGTCCCACTACGCTCATCACCATCCCACGCCGTCACGAACAAACGGTAAACACCATCTGGAATGGCAATTCGCTGACTCTATTTTTTGCAACTGAATTTATTGACGTGGGCGCATTTTACAACTGTGGAATCTCTCGGCGAGCCTCGAAGTACAATTAAAGATGCGAGAAAGAGTCCTTTTTTCTTCCCTTTTGATTCCGAAAGCCAAACGGAAGGATTAACGACCGCCACAATGCTTCCTCCAAGGAGGAAGAAGAGCGGAGCTGACGCAGCAAACCCGTTAATTATCGGAATCACTTAGCCCTAATTAAGTGAGTAGGTTTCAAGACTTTTGGGGGAAGAGATTCGCAAGGCCGTCAAACATATCACTCCTTAACTGGCAAATACTTCTTCATATATGGAGAGGCTTGTTAACAACAAACAGGAAAGTCAAGATTTTTCCCCCTCATATGGAAATTACATTAATCGCCTTCCACCATCTGTCATTTCAGGAGAGCGAGTTTTTAATTAAGAAGGCTATTTCATGCACATAAACGTATTTTTTAACGGATTATCACCATTTTCTACTTTGAATTGCAAATTACGCTAGGCAGCATCAAAAGGACCCGAAACCTTCACTTTAATAACAAGATCGCTCATTTCCTAAGACAGAATGACATCTTACATTAATGTCTTGACGACCTTCAAAAGTAACGCTTCAGTTACATCACTAAGAAGAACATCTAAGAAATTTCCGTTTTTAGTATTCTGCTTTGATTTTCAAAATTATTGCCTAATCGGATAAAACAGACCGCATAATTCAAACATATTCCAGAACCAGCACAACAGATCTGACGAACATGGCAATTTTTTGATACGAAACCTGTTTGTTTTTTTTTTACTGGAAATCTATCGATTACAGACAAGATTAGAAGGAAACAAATAACGACAGCCTAAATTTATCCCTTATCACTTTCGAATACTGCCACAAACAATTTTATCTATTATTATTATTATTATTAACAAAGGGAACTTCCCATATGGACATTAGGGTAAAATTTACACTGTATGATCAATTTGGATGTTGCAAGCTCATTAAATAAGTCGACATTACGTTGATAGTATGCATGTAGTGATTAGCGAAATTCGGGATGGTGACGGCCGTAATTGGCAGTTTAAATTCAGGTGGAAGATCGTTATTTATAAAAAAAAACTCTATATTACGCCCTTTGTAGAAAAGTGCTGGACCTGCGGATAGGCAAATACAGAAGGTTGATTACTATTTATGATAACGATTTGGAGGAGAAAGTTTACGAAGAAGAAATATCATATCTCTGCACCGTATCTTCCACTGTAGAAGAGACATCTGCAGAACAACGAGACTGATATTGTTCCATTCCTGTTTGCAGGCTTTCCAACGACCTCAATGGTTGTTGGACGGCGTCGAGCAAAGAATCGTTTCAATAATGCAAATCCCCAGAAACCCATCGGATATGCATCTGGTGACTTGACAGGGGTAGCATGAAAGGGTATAATGTGAGTTCTAGTTTCATCTTCCAAATTCAACATAAAGTGATCGCTGGAGTTAGACATCGGTGGCTGGAGGCTGTGTCTTTGATGCAGCCAAACTCAGCTTTTGTCCTTTCCACACAATGCGGGGATTGTACTTAAAACATGCTGCTGGTAAAAAGGGAGTTAAGCTTAGCCTTCCTATCCACTCTTCTGATTGTGAGCTTGCCGTTGTACGAGTATCCCGCAATCACCAAAAATCCTTGTGAAAAAATTTTCTTACATTCCTTGGACCGTTTTGATATGACTTGGATGGTAGACGCAGGCTTCATCCAAAGTGACAACGTACTGCTGCGAGGTAAACCTCAGAGACTACGACTCTTGTGACGCTTTTTTAGTTGCAGATCTTTTTTTATTATTTTATTTACGATAGCCTGTGAAGTTCCTACAATGTTTCCGGTCCCTCTTTGGGTTGCTGGATTTTCAGATTGGACAAGCTGCTTGACCTTTCGAGTTACTGCTTCATCCACGGAAAAATTCGATTTTATTTTTTTAGCATCCAGGGTAATTTTTCGATTATCCTAAACTTTTGTTCAGAAAAATGCCCCGGAAGATTGAAAATTGGCCTTTTCGTCCCCTCAGGAGAATCAGCGGAACAAGAAGTCATTTCCTGCCATGAGAACCGCTTTCGATTCCAGCCTCGTTTCGATACCGCAAGAGTTTGCTGGTCTTTTTTTCTATCAGAATGCTTTTAAATTGTTCTCTGCTTGAGTGTGTAAATAAGAAATCCGATAGGAACTTCACGTTTCATAGATTTCTACAATCAGAATCGATTAAGAAGCAGTGGATGAGATTTTTTCACCGGGTTTTTTGCTAAACCCACATATTACATGATGCTCTACAACTTTCTAAATAACACATGGGGTCTAACCCCTACCCCTACAAAATTAAAATTTTCAAAATTTATCCCTTCACCTCCAGGGACGCGAAATGTTTTTATTCTGAATTAGGGGACATTAAAACCAAATAATCAATATTCATTTTCCCCCAATCTGTTCCCCTTGAGTCGTTATTTGGACCTAAAGACGGGACACCAATTATGAAACACCCTGTATTCTATAGGAGTCAGTAGTTCGAGCATTGACGTGAAACCTATACGCTTTTACTTTCATTCCTTTGGATAACATGTAAGATCTTTATTGCACCATGACTTTCCAGAGTTCTTTTGATATATCACTGTATATTTTATTCCAGCTATCAGTAACGAAATAAGAATATTGTTTACGAAACATTGATTCATTCGGTTAACGTCTTCCGTTTCACTAAACTCTACCCAGCCAGAAGTTTGAAGATTTTCCCGAAAGGTTTGCCAGTTCACATAGGTTAGAAACTAGTTAGAATAAATATCAGTCTAGAAGAGAGAGATACAAATTTGTAGAAATTTATTACAGCTTCTCCAAAAGAAGAACTAAAGATGCAATTTGATCTCAAATTTATCTACCGAAGGTCCTTCCACCCTTTGGACAAGCCCACCTTTCCACCACGTTTTAATTTTAAGCATCTTTTGCACCACAGTGTGTAAATTAAGCAGAATAAAACGGCACTTCTTTGAAAAACTATCAGTTTACACAATTTCGCATCCTGTCGACATCCTTCTATAAACTCTTTGTCACACTCCATTCTTCGAGGCGAGCAACGAAACTTCTTACAGCGAAAGCTCTTAATAGACACGTGTAGTAAAGACCCTTTCTAGAGGTCTAAAATTGGAAACTTAAAAAGGGTCATTACCTTCATCTCCTTGTCATTTTTCTAAATGCATTTTGCTCTCCCAATTTACTTTCAATTTATTTATATTTATGGCCGGCTAACCACTACACAGGGAGTGTAACTCTACCTTCTTTCCTTTTTGCGCTCAGTATTTTTAACGTAATTTATTAATAATTTCGAGCGACACAGAAAGTGATAAAGGGGGGAAAACTTTGCCGTTAGGGAACATTGACCCACTCTTGAAATCAACTCGAGGAAAAAAATGTTCCCGTGAAGCTATATTTAAATCACAGGCGGGCGAGGGAGAGGGAAGAATGGAAACATAAATGTTTTTAAATGTTTTTTTTTTTTGTATTTGTTTAGCGTATTTTTCAAAGCCTACTAGCCTCGTCCTTTTCTCCTTACGCTTCTTTGATCATAAAAAAAAAATAAAAATTCCGTTTGATGCCTGGAGCGAAATCTCACAGAACTTCAATATACGCTGAAACAGCTTGCAACATTTTGAATTATTTATAAAAGATACAGAATAAATTGAAATAAACCTCCATTTATTTTTAGTAAACTGCAACATAAATCAAAAATGGCAAGAAATTTCTTTGTTCAGCAATGCTTGTAATTTTTTTTTTTTACATTTTATACACGTATGTATATTTTTGTTTGACATCCATTTAATCATTCAAAACAAAACTCAATCGCTCCAACGTATTTTAAATAAAATAATAAAATTTCAAAAAGTGTAGGATTCTTAAAAGTAATTGACTTATTTTTTTAAACAATGAGATTGAGAGAAATCCACTACTCCACAGAAGAATAATACAAAACATTCTAATAAGACAAAACTTGACACACATATAGAGAACTGCCTCGGAAAAAATGATTCTCAGGGATTTAGTAAAGAACCCATTATGTTGAGCGAATCAAAGAGTGCTCGAATACTATCCTGAAATAATGTGATCAATCAAAATTCGCATTCACTGATCACCGTTGCTAAGACCATTCACCAACCCAGGTAGCTCTAATGCGACACCACTGCCAGCATGCAAAACGATGGTATTGGCAGTGTTCGCAAAGGTCGCCTTCACTTGAAGCATATCTTAGCCAATCTATATTAAAGTTGTCTTCATTGATATTATTAGGTACCGAAAGGTGCTTTATGCTATCAGTGTGGGGAAACGTGTCTGTCTGTCTGTCTGTCTGTCTGTCTGTCTGTCTGTCTGTCTGTAACTAACTCCTCCGAGGCTATAAAAGATTTTCAAAATCTGTTTTTGTCAGTCGATGAATATGGTTCATAGCACGAACAAATCACAAATATTATCTAAATCGGTTCATTGGCACGTGCACAAATGGTATCTCATTTTTCCTGCCAAGCAATTTTCAATGGGAAGACATTAAGTAATATATCAAACAAATCGTAATAAAGAGATAGAAGCAGATATAAATTACTATTTTCGCCAATTAATAAATATGGTTCCGGGAATGAACCATTTACAAAATAGTTGAAATCAAAACAATGGCACGTGCACTAATGGTACCTTATGACACCCTAAAATGTTTTCAGTGATAAGATATGGCATGTAATATATCAAACAAACTGGGATGATGTGTCATGAATGAATATAACGTAAAATTAATGATAGTCGAAATTGGTTTCAAGGAACCCGGTTTTGTGGAACCATTATGGTTCATTGGAACTTTCAATGCTAAAATATGGCATGTAATATATCAAACAATTTGGAATGATGTGTCATGTATGAATATAAAATTGGTGGTAGTCGAAATTGGTACAAAGGTACGTGCTTTAATGGTATATTTATGGTCCATTAGAAACTTACGATGTTAACATAGGGCGGTTTAAAAATATGGTTCCGCGAATGCTTTAGTTTAACCTTTCGGTATTTGGTTATGTCATTCCTTAATGGTTTATTATGTTATGCTTTGTTAAGCTTAAATGCTTTTTTACTGAGCCTATATTTTGTGACCACCTGTTTAATACGACATAGGATCACCTTTCGGTAAAACCACGGACATGCAGTGAAGCATTGACTCGAAAGGTGCTGGCAGGTACCGGGTGCTTATTAGCTGGTCCTCCAATTCCCATACATAGCGTATTCATCCAACTGTGCATTTAGGTGTCACAAGTTTCTGTTGGAAATCAGCGTACCCGCACTAGACCATCCACGTGATGAAACAGACAACTTTCTTCCAGTTCTCTATAGTCCAATTACTGTACTCCCAATTGGCGATGGTGTGCCATAACAGCCAGGCCTCCCCTGTAGCGACGGCTAGGCAGGTCCTACACAGAATGCTATGCTTAACTGTGTGATGAGTCACATTGATCACCAAATCAATCAGCCAGAGACAAGCCTGGTCGCAAATGACTCGTCAATCCAAGGGGTGAGCGGAGGATGGGAATGCTTGTTCGTGCGAATAGAAACGTCACGACTCTTCAACTAACCGTGGAGTACAACACTGGATCGCAGAATAATATCTCTGAATGCACTACATGCTGTACATACCGCCGAGTGTCAGTTCAGGTACCTTTGGTCTCCATCCAAAACCCAAAAACATCTCCAATTTGCCGGTGATCACCAACACTGGACCGTTGACGACTTGAAGAAGATTTGCTGGTCGGATGAATCCCGTTTCCTATTGCATCATGCAGATGGCCGATGCAGAATTTGGAGACAGCGGCATGAAGTGACAGACCCCTCCTGTCTGGTTTCCACTGTCCATTCTGTTCATTCCACTGTGGAGGCTCTAATGGTCTGGAGAATATTTTCCTGGCATACTCTTGGACCGCTGATACCTGTAGAACAACGCCTTAATGGTCAGGTCTACCTGAACATTGTTGCCGACCACGTTTATCCCTTCATGTCTACTGTTTTTCCCCCTTCGGAAGGATAGTTCCAGCAGGACAAGGCTCGTATCTTCATGGAATGGTTCCATGAGCACGATAATGAATTAAACTTACTCCTCTGGCCAGCATATTCTCCGGATTTGAACCCAATCGAACATCTTTGGGTTGAGCTGGAACTGATGAGTTTCGTCAGTGTGTCCATAGTCAGTTTGGCTGTATGCGGTCTGGCATTATCTTGCAGAAAACAAACACCACTGATAAGGAGTCCTGGTCGCTTTTTCTTTAGTGCCGGTTTCAGAGACGTCCTCAAAATGTCACAGTAGTAAGGTGCATCTATGGTTCAACGTTCTTCCAGAAAATCGACATGAATGATACCCTTAATGTCCCAGAATACAGTCGCCATCACTTTCGTTGCCGACGGTGTCATCTTGAATTTCTTGGTTCGTTGTGAATCAGTGTGTCGCCACTCCATTCTTGCACGGTTGCTTTGAGGAGTATGGTGATGAATCCATGTCTCGTCGGTGTTCACAACACGCCTTAGGAAGCTGTCACCTTCCCTGTCATATCGCTGCAGTAGCATGGAACAAATTCCACCTGGGTGGTTTTGTGATCCTCGGAGTTGCTTAGGGACCCATCTGGCACAGATATTGTTGAATTTCAGCTTATCGTGGATGATGGTCTCCCCACTGCCAGTGCTGATGATCGGTATTGAAGCTAAATCTCGGATATGAATCTGCCTGTTGTCCCTTATCAGCTAATTTGTTCATGCGACGATGCCATCATTGACAGCAATTGCCAGTGGATTCTCGCCCTCCTTCAAACTTTTGGCACCAAGCAAAGACGGATGATCGAAACAAACATGACTCGGTGAATTGTCTCTGAAGTCTCTGATGTATTTCAGATGCTTTCAGACCTTCGTTGTGGAGAAACTTGATGATTATTCGTTGTTCCACTTTGGTCGACACATCGCTGTCCGCCATTTTGTTTAACAAACAATCGGTTGTCATGGCAACCGGATGAGTGGTACTGCTTTTGCATGACAGGCGGTAGTTGCCATCCCAACAATGAAAGTTTAGATTTTTACAACAAAGAAATTTAAAAAAAATAAAGTCCAGGTCAAAACTGAACGCCCTTTGTAAAAGTCGCTATTGTAGGTTGTGAAGTTGTACAAATCACCATTAGTTCTTAAATTCAAGTTAAAACAAAAATTGCACTACTTTGGATCTTATTTGCCACTGTCAACTACAAAATCTATTATGAGAGCACATACCAATTCCAGAGCGTCTACCACAAATGAAATGCGTGGTACCACCTAAGAAACATATTTTTTAGAAATTAAAAAAAATATATTAGTCGTAGCATTTGAATATCATTGCCACATCACCTTTTCAAAAATTTCGAAATAGAACAGACAATCAATTTGCATACTGCTCCTTCTGATGGTATAATGGAATAGTCTCGGCAATCTTTCAAACTCACAGAATTCTGAATATTTTAACCTAGCTCTATAGGATTCAACTTTGACTGCAAAGGTCAAAAGAATCTTTTGGAATGGTAAAATGTAAAGTTAAATATTTTCGAATTTTATTCCAGCGGAATTGCTTAAGTGTACGTGTTCTAACTTCCCAATTGCAGAGGGCATGATTCATTAAAAAAAATTCAACATTCTTTTCAATATAAATAAACATTGAGAAAGGTCACATGCTAGGTAGCATTAGTTTTTTTTATTTCAAAAAATATCTGTCATTCCACTCCCGCTCATCCCCTTTCATCCTGACATCTTCATTTGCCACGACTCGTTGCATAACTGTCCTGCTTGAAGAAAGGTAAAAGGTTAAACAGGTCAGCTATAAATACCTCTCAGCTTAAAATTTTTTTAAGCTAATGTCCAATTTGTCTCTTTAAACTTCTTTCTTCACACATATAAACCCTATCACTGGAATGATTTAAAAAAAAAGAGACGGAAGGGGTTTCGAGTAGGAGCCGGCATTAGCCTTGAAAAACCGTTTGAGATGGTTGCTATTCCTGCACATTTTTCCGAACGGGGAAGGGAAACCTTGTCCCACTTTTCTTCCCAGTCCGTCGGTTTTCATCCCGTTCTCTTGACTTCTTATATGGCAAAGAAAGTGAACCCAAGATGTGGAGAGAAGCCACCCTTCCCCCGGGGTCAAAACCGTCTCATTCAAACTCGCTCTCGTCCACTCCGCTCCGCCTCCTCCTTCATCGTCTTCCTCTCATTATCTTCTACAAATTAGACACCAACCTTAAATCTTTGCATTTTGATTGTGTGAACGTGCACTATTCAAATGTCGTTTAAATTTAGGCTATTTTCAGTGACGAGTTTAATTTAAACATCGGTAGGCAATTTCCTTTTTTATTTTTTTTTAAATTTTTTTTTTAAAATTGGTTTCTTTAAACGCCTCTGCAGTTCAACTCTTATCGAATTTAAGACTAATATCGTTTAATGTAGAATGTTTTATTTAAATGAATACAAAAATAACAATAATTTTATTCATGACTTTCAATGAGTTCGTGGCCTCTTATGAGCTCCTACCTTAAAGCTTTTACTAAATTTGTAAGAGCACAAGGATATATATATATTTATTTTCTCATTCTATTAACTGTAAATACAATTTGAATTAAACATTTTTTCAAAGTAAAATAATCAAGGATTTTTTTTTTTTAGATTCTGTTTCTTTAAATCAGGCAGTATTACAATTAGTGATGTCAAGATCCGGATAATTCAAGATCCGGATATCCGGATCTTTTTTGCGGACCTAAGTCCGAAATCCGAGATACGGATCTTGGATCCGAGATCCGCATCTTAGATCCGAGATCCGAAATTCGGATCCTGTATCAGGAAATTGTGTACATGCAATTTTCTTTATATATATAACCACCTTATAACGTGTCTTAAAATCAAAAGACCCTAAACTCTCTAATTCCCTAGAACTGAGTAGGGGATCGCCTTAATGTAATCAACAATTAAAATCATCATAAAATAAAATCAGCTTTAACTTAACAAATCTTCAGTTTTCGTTTTAGTTAGAGTTGCGCTATGTCCCCTCAATCTATATGGACTCGACTACTGCGATTGTGATAGCCTGAGTCCTACTAAGTTCTAATTAGTCTTATTACGCATCCAGTTAAAGGATCCGAGATCCGAAATCCGGTTCCAGTATCCGACATTCGAAATCAAGGGCAGCTGGTTTAGTGGAACCATTATGGTTCATTGGAACTTTCTGTGCTAAAATATGGCATGTAATATACCAAACGACTTGGAATGATATGCCATGAATAAATATGACGTAAAATTGTTTCCAAGGCAACCGGTTTAGTGGACCCATTAAGATTCATTGGAACTTTCAATGCTAAAAGATGGCATGTAATATATCAAGCAACTTGGAATGATCTGTCATGAATGAATATAACGTAAAATTAACTTATGCCTTATATTAACAAGAGTTAATTTGTGTTAGGCAAATTTTAACAATAGCTGGTAGCTAATCATTCGCTTCAATAGTACATGGTTACGTAGAAAAGCGTTAGCAATTGTTTATGAAGAAAGAATTCGCCCTTACACAGAAGGCTTTAACAATTAACGCTTATTTCATAGAAACTGGAATGTTTACCAGTTAAAGGATTCTTATATGTTCTTATCTACAGAGAATTACTACTTTCTGCATTAAACTTTTCAGATAGTTTAAATCACTTTGAGGTATGCATTTCTCTTAGAAGTATGCCTTGCTTAGCAACCAGAGACTTCCTTAGCAACCTCATCTAATCTTAACAATCAAAGGCTGCTTTAGAAATCAAATAATTTCCTTTTTATCCTCGAATGCCTTAAAATCCTATCGGTCTTGGGCATTTCGGTTGCCTGACTTGTTAATTTTCAACAATTCAGAAAATGCAACTTGACAGTTTCCTATCTGATATCCTCTCCATATGAAAGTCTTAGGACATCAATATGGAATTCAACAATCTAATTATAAATTTTAATATTTCTAATGCCTCTTCATTACATAACCCACTCATTTCCTGAAGACACTAAGATCAGAAGAGCGATAGCGTAATGACGGAAGTGAAGGAATTCAACAGCTGGTCCCTTAAATGAAATAATTACTCGATTTAAGTGAAGGAGTTAAAAAAAATGCAGACATGAGACGCACGAGCGATGAATCAGGTTTAATAATAACAGTAATAAGCAACAAGCAAACAATGAAGAATATTCCAGCAAATTATAGAGTAAGAGTACCACGCTGGAAAAAAGTATAAATATTTAATCCTATCGATTAGTCATTTAATCTCCGTTGTCAAGGCCACCTTCTGTAATGTCATATCAAAAATTTTTCCACCAATATATCAACGTCATTATTCGCATAATGAGCCCAATGGAGCTTTTGTTTACCTACACTTGTTCCGAGAATAAATTTTACATTAAATGTTAATCAAGCTCTTCTCTTCAATATCTATCGACACGTGTGCGACAGAATAAAAACTATTCATAGCTATCTATCCCCTTTCTTCGAGCTTATTTCTATTCACAGAAGATATTTTTTTCTATGTCTTTCGTTTTTAAAGCGAGAGTCTTTAGCTTGATTCGCAGCCAGGTCACACGGAACCATCTTCGACCTCGAAAGAGAAAGCAGCAGATCTTCCGTGACAACATGCGGACGATAAAATAAAAAAAAAGAATAAAACAAGAACCTGGAAAACAACAACAAATCGTTGAAGCTAATCAGATAATACAGAAAGTTATAGAACGACATTGCACCTTTAGGCTTTCTCCTTATGTGTCCAAGGCAAATGTTGTCAGAGCCTTTTTTAGTCGATGAGCACGACCATACGTGATCAAATTTCATGAGATGTTAGTAAACAAAAAGCAATCAAATTAAACTGAAAAATTTATAATATATATATGAATTCTTTATAACAATTGGAATTATCATCAGATTTCTAAAAATCGATGATCTAATTTCGATAACGAGGCTTCAGTTCAAAAACCAATGACGAACAACCTTGATCCATTTTGATCAAGAAATTTCATCAAAAATGTTCAATAATATAAAAACTGATCAAAATCCAATAAATTTCTGGCGAACAAATGTCAATAAAATTAAAACAATGCTCATTTCGAGAAGTAGGTCAGAAATTTTGCTCCTACAAAATTAAATTACATTTCGATCAATTTTAATAAAGATCTAAATATTCATTTTCCCTTTTAACTCAATTAGCGATCTTGCTTACTCTTGAAGAGTTAGATGAAGAATAACTTTCTAACTTCTCCACAATTGAACAGCGCTTGAAATAATATTTTCGTCGAGAACCTACAGTTTGCTTTTCGAAAACTATCCCAAAACAAATATTTTTATGGTAATTATCCCATTGGATCTCTAGGAAAACATTTGATTCCGAAGAGATAATGTCAGGAGTCAAACCAATTAAGTCTTAAATGCTACCATCGACCTCTTTCTGGTGAAAAACAAAGTCTGAAAGTGGATAAGAAGCGTCTGCAGTAAAAATCAATTCATTGGTTATTGGAGACAAGAAATAGACTGAGAAATTCTAAGCTTTTGAAAGATCTCAAAGAGACAAAAATCCTCCTGAGAGGGAAGGCATTAAGATGGTGTGAGGGGGGAGGGGGCGGAGGAAAAATTCCGCGACTTGGGATTCAAATCAGGGACCACAAGTATTCACCAACTGGTCCTTCGCAGAACATAGTACAGGAAAATTGTCTACAAATGTCCTAAAGACTATTACGAAACGTTCATAAACCAGATGGTCTATTTTGGGAAAAGGGGAGGGATGCAGGATTTGACCACAAAAGGGAAGAAGAGGGTCAATGCCTTCATTTTAATACCGGATGGTGCAAAAAAGTTGTTAGAAAGTTTTTATCTACTACTACTACATAATGAGGTTATCTTATCTTGTACAGAGGGTAGATTATCTGCGGCACTTACTCCATCGAGGGAGTTTTGCGCCATTCCAGTAACTAACGACTGACAGTAGCAGCCGGGACCGACGGCTTAATGTGCCCTCCGAAGCACGAGGGGTTCATGATGGAAGAGCTGCTGGCGGACGAACAAACCAGTGGCTATCACCAGCTACTGAACAACCAGCACTGGTCACTCAGCAAATGGGTCAGACTAAAGTCCACCAACAGCTGTGCCCCAAATAGCCGTCTCACCCAGCAGTGGTCCTCAAGCCACTGGCTGTCACCCAGCCAGCAGCTGGCCGCGCCTGAAGTTGCTTAACTCCATCGATCAGCGAGCCAACCGACGAGACAACCAGGCCATGAGGTTATAGATTCTTGTTATCATATTTACGCTATAACAGACATCCTTAAATTTAATGCAGAAGGTTTTCAAAGTGATTTCCATCTGCTATAGTAAGTATGTAGAGCCTTGAATTCTGTGGTGACTCTGAAGAACATCATTTTCGACTGCACGAATCTCTCTGGAAATTGCAGTACGAAGATCTTGGAGTGTTGCAGTTGCATCTTTGAATAAGATTCTGTTGAATAAGCGTCTCACCATTACTTCCAGCATTTTTGTAAAACTTATTTACGATAAACACACGCTTTTTCAACGTTAGTGCTTCCATTCCGAAATGCACCTTAATGAGAGATATCAGTGAGTGAGCTATAAAATGTTCAGAAATGCAATAGAACAGTATCACGAGGAAAATCATTTATGGTTGGTTGGTTGATTAGAATTTTTGGCGTCGACTACCAAGGTCATTTTGCGCCTTTTACACAAGTTATATCTGTACGCAGCGCAGGACAAACACAAACATCCATGCCCACGGCGGGATTCGAACCCACGAACAGGCGGATTCGAGAACTAGAAAGCCTACGCCCTAGCCCTCTCGGCCACCTGGCCGGCAAATCATTTATGGCGTACGATTAAACCATAGTAGACCAAATCTTTCTAGCACCTTTGTTTTGCGCCACCCAGTATCTTTTTAAGGTGATTCTAATTTCTCTGATCACATAATTTTTAGGAGGGAGTTCAGATATGACCACCGATGAGGAAGGGCGGTAAAAAAAAAGGTGAAACATGTGACAACGTGATTTATGAACGGTCCCTTAAGTAGTCAAAGTGGAAGACCAATGGATAGTGCAGACAGGTCGTAAATTCCTCTTTACAACACCCGTAAGAAAGCTGATGAAAACTCACACTTAGAATTCGGATTTATTTGCACTAAAAAGTGCTAAAATATGCACAAATACAGTATATGCCCTAAAAAAAGCCAAAATATGCACTAAAAATGTGCCAAAAATTCACTTTCATACGTTGCTTTCATTGTCATGCTTATGAAAATGGACGATAAAAACGAAAACAAGTTAAGCCACAGCAAAAATTAAAATTTATTGACCTGAACAATCAAATTTTATCCGAATGTTCTACAGAAAATTTTAGCCTATTGTCCGCTATTAAGTTTTTTTAATACAGTAAAACCTCGATAAATCGAAGTAAAAACAATGGATAAATCGAGGTTATCAAATGGAAACTTAGCCTCTGTAATTTGAATTCTTACAAACAGCCTCTGTAAATCGAAGTTAAAGTTCAACGAACCTCCATAAATCGAATTTTCTCAATCCGGACCTCTATAAATCGAATCGTCAACAGCTCTCATGTGCGCCTAACATACGCCTAGGCGTGATAATGACGCGTGACTATACTTGAAATCTTCCTTTCTCCCCCACCCCCCCCCTTTTTTTTGTTTCAGTGAAATGCTTACACCTGGTCAAATATCATTAATTTCAGATATGGATTCCAACAATACAAAAGCTGATAAGTAATCATGAAACACTTTTTAATTAAAAACACTAATATTTTCACTGAAATCCTCTAAAATGTTTTAAAACGAAAGTTTTTAAAATTAAACCAACCAAAGGTAATTTTATTAACGAAAAAAGCATTTTTTAAGTACTGTACCTGTTTATTGAATCTGTGTATGCTTCCTGAAAAATATCAGTGTTCTGTACGGTTACTGAAATTTCACACAAAACCTCAATAATTCTAATTTTATTTTATTTAACCTCGTTAAATCGAAACCTTGATAATTCGAAACCTCTATAAATCGAAGCATTTTCCTCTTCCCTTGAAATTCGATTTATCAAGGTTCTACTGTACGGAGAAAGATCTCTCTGCAATAACAGGCTCTTATAAGAGGAGTATACATTTACCCAAAGCCTCTCGGTTACTGTGGCCCAATCAAATTTTACGTCAAAGAAAGCATTTATATTATTCATTTTAATAACATATTTAATAGGTTGTAAAATTAACTTTAAATATGCCTTAATAAGCAAAACTACCCAAAGTATGCAAAAAATTTGCGCTAAAGCATGAAAAATACGCATTTATAAACACAATAAAACTTAGGCTATGAGTTCCAAAGAGAGCTAACAGTGCATAAAACGTCATTTTAATGAGTTAATAGCTCGGGGAAAAAATATGCATTGTATGCAAAATCCGAGCCCTAATGATAAGATGAAAACTGAAAGGAAGCAATTCCGCGACTTGGATTTGAACCAAGAAATACTCGTGGACTCTGAAAATGCCTGTTCGCTATTTTCTAAATAACTGTTAATCAAAATGTATTACTTTTACACACCAGACTTTTATCTTCTTGCATGATCGAGATAATTAATGTGTTTAAGCCGAAAGAAAGAGAAGTGATCGAGTGTGTGACAAACGAAATATTGAAATCTTTCCAACATTCAAAAGGCTCGGAAATCCGTATGATGAGACGAAACCAGTTTTGAAGACAACGTGCACAGCGGAAACTGTTCAAAGGTGGAGTTAATGCACGCCATTCGTGGATACCATTTTGAATAGTCTAATGCCTAGCCATAGACAAAGATTTATCTACGTCTCTACGCATTTGCTTACGTCTCACGTTGTAACATCATTAAATTAAGGTTGGATGTTACTGATTTTAAAGTACGCTGATGCGAATAAATATTCAAAGCCACGTATCAAAAGTGAGTACGAGATTACGAAAAAGAGTAACTGTATCCGATGATCAATAAATGGTGCTCAGTTCGAGTGAGTCATAATTTTTCTTCAAGATTTCTGTAAATCTCTGAATAATGAAATCAGGTAAGTCATTCAGAGTGGAAATAATACCGCATCGAAAGAATGACTGCATTCACGAAATCAACTTTTTTCTTGTATAAAACGGGATTCAGGAATGGCATCTCGTTATGGGCTTGTAAGTCAACTTTCATTAGTTCTAACAAACAGGAAGCATCAAGATGGGCCAGAATGGCTAAATGTACTATTAGCAGAAACTGGTAATACAGTCTACCAATTTTCTAAGTAGATTGTATTACGTTGAACTCAAGTGCTACTCAAATGAAAGCCAATTGCTTAATTAGTACGTACCGTTACAAAAATGACTTAAACAATTAATTGTGTCGCCTTACTTACTCTTCTAATAATTTCAATCAACGATATTTTATCTACAGTTTTAAAGTTAATACCAAGTAATAAAAGTTAGCATTTCATGTTTGATTATTTCATGTTGAACTTGTGAAAGACTTCATAACATTTTTTACATATAATAAACATTATCACGGACTGCAATCGGTTTGATACATATTATGCATGACGCCTTTTATCCTTTTTATAGTGAATAGATGATAATTAACTGATGTCCATTGTACAGTGCTCTTCAAAAGTATAAGACCAGACGTTTTTTTGTGCTAAAGAGGAAACAGACGCATTTTTTCTGACAATTTTTATATCCGTAATGAACACAAATGTCAAACAAATGAGAATTATTTTTACTTAATCCAAACTTTTATTAAACTTATATAAAAATTGTCAGAAAAAATGATGCGTCTGTTTTTTCTTTAGCACAACAAAAAAACGCCTGGTCTTATACTTTTGAATAGCACTGTAAGTAATCATAATTCTGCAAAAATTTCTTCTAAATATCAGAAATAAAATTAATTAATAAAAAAACAAAATATCATGCACTCTAATGCTCAGATACTGTACATAGGAGAGAAGCACCACTATATTCAGATCGAAATCCATAAGAACGCATGCAGCGCATTAACTCCATTAATACCAATAGCGATCTTACTACAAATATACAAAATTTTCGTCGCTACTAGCGTTTTCTTCGTCAGTGGGAAGGGTATCGAACTCAACTTCAAACATGTAGGGCTGTATCAATTTTTTTTCCTCAACGTTTAAATTTTTATACAGCTTTCGCCAGCGCAGTTATAATAGGAAAACACGCGCTCATCAAAGAGTGCATAATAATTTTCAATTTTTAGAGATTGTTATGGATCTGTTATCGAAATAAATTATAATTTTCATATACCCTTTAAGATTGCTATATTCTAGAAAATTTATATTTAGCTATACTTCCCTTTTAATAAAGGAGCATATCTGATAACTACGTATTATATTTTCAGTAATGTACATTCATCGTATGCTTTTTAATATAATGATTAATCATTATCCAGAAAATGGGACTTAAAAATATCATAAACACATCAAACTATTAAATAGTGATTTAGGTCCTATAAAAACATAAGAAAGAAGTGTGCTTATCCTGAACCAACACTCTTATCAAGGTAAAATTGGCCCAGGATGAGCACACTTATTCTAAAGCGCATGTAGTGTACAGAAAAACCTATTTAGTTGAAAAATAGAATTTTTACTTTAAGGAGATCAAACTCTTAAAAATTTTTCATTTTGCCTCATATATGGAATAAAAATAAACCCAACTCATGTTTATTTGCACTCCTGCTTGCAGCCGAAGCATCACATTCAGAGGCTCCACAGGCTCCTCGACAGCAAAAACAAACAAAGCTAAGGAACCTGAGAAAAAACACGGCTGGGGGTTCGTGAAGAAGACGTAGCGCTGCAACGATTGATTTTTTCCCTTCTTCTTCTTCTTCTTCCCCTTTTCAAAAGTGGGTCAATTGAAAGAGCAAGGAAAGAATCTTTTTTTTTCTGGGGAGAAGGTGGGGGATCAATCGCCAAAAAGCGCCTCCGAGGCACTAGGGTCGGATTTGGCGGGGGAATTGTCGCCTGTCGGAAATCCACCGATAAAAACAAAGAGAAAGCAACAAAATAGATCACCGACTGTCCAGTAGGTGCTCTTCTGGAAGGAAATCAAATCTCGGATGACTCATTGGAGTTAGTGACATTGATGATCGTCGTCTTGGACCCTAAACAAAGACAGAGGGGAGCGAATAGCGCGTTTAGCAATTCGTGCCAAAGGGGGGAGAATGGGAGACAGTCAGAGACGACGGGAGTTCATTAAAGAATAATACGTTTCACCTGTTTAACGCTCGAATGGGCGACTGTTTCTTGGAAGACTTTAATCATAAAAAATTACTTAAGAATGCCAATGGCGAACGTTAAAGAGACCTGATTTGTAAATTACGTTTAACGTTCCTGCATTTAATGAATATTATCTTGACTGGCTAAATAACCCATTTCAAACGCAACACGCGTATTCAATTGGATCACTTCAGGGTGATTGGTCAATATTCTACAAAATTCTAAAACATAAAACAAGAATTATTCAGAAGCAGCAACAGCAACTTCACTGCGTATTTTTATTTAGCCAAGTCTTCTTTATGCACTGCTCACAAATATTAGGGGATACTTCAAAATTAATATGAAGCGATAAAATAAAGAAGCGTTTGATTTTTGTCTATTAAACAAGAACATCAGAAAAGCACTGAGATGCAATCTCAAATATGCTATTGCAAGTGACATTTGGTAAGCTTAACAGAAGCATGTCAAACTGGACGACTGAAGCATTGACTGTTCGGTAGGATATATGGTCACCTTGGACCGACAAAACACACTGATAGCGATGAGGAATAAACAGGATCAGACTGTCCAGCAGTTCTTGTGAGATCCTTGGCCACTATTGCTCCAGAGTAATTCCCAGCTCAAGAAGTGTTCTGGGAGGCACTTGCCAGACGCCTTCCCTGTGCACCCCATGCAAGTTCAATGAATTCAAGTCTGCAGAAAGTGAAGCCCACTTCATGCGTTCAATTCCTGCCTTGCAGTATCGTTCATGAAAAGAAAGTTGCTTCCAACTGGTCCAGAGTAACACTTTAGGGTGTAGAATCTCATCTCGATGTCTGACAGCAATCAACGATCCGTTTCGACGACCACCAATGTTGATGCCAGCCCAAGCCTTTACCGAAAGAGTCCCTTTCTCTCAAAAACTTGGATTCTCTTGTTCATCGTTCACGCCAGATCAGATCCGGTGATTATCAGACTGCAGATTCATCAGAGAAGAGGATAGTTGAGCACTAATCGGGGTCCAATGACGATGCTCCATATGATTTGAGTGTATATCCATCTTCCAGTGGTAGCAAGAATCTGTCCCCACAGCTGGTTCCTTCTTGCCAATAACGTTAAGTAGCGGTCATCTCTTGCTGTTGTGGCCATACGTCCTGAGAAAGCAGGGTTGACCTGAATTTAAGCGTCAATAGAAGCCTCCCTTCTGAAAGCCAAAAAATATGAAAATGTCCTGAATTTTAAAATTACTTTAACTTTTATTATTATTGCCAGCTGAAATGTCACGAATTTATGGCGAGTTGCTAATGTCCATCAGTTTGTTAAAACTCCGTGTTATTTTATTTTCTGTTAATGCAAGTCACTACCGATAAACAGCAAAATTGCAGCTTCGCATTCTTGTCAATCATCAAGTATCATATGATGATTATTAATTTAGTTCCTGAATTTAAAATATATACATCTTGAATTCTTTCTTAACTCATACGGAAACTCTGGCTGTTGGTCAAATATGGCCTGGTGTTGACAATGAATTACTTCACACTTATGTATTACTTCACACTTATGTATTAACATTATATCAATTCAATATAGATAGCTTTAATTAACATTTTAATTTAATTTAATCCCCTATACATTATTATTTAATTATTAGTCTAATTAAATATATTTCGTTTGGCTTTGACGCAACAAATGTTTCCTTTTGAAACAAAAATATAATTTTAAGTTAATATTTTTCACTTTCATCCCCATTTACAGTTTCATTTTCTAATGGAATTAACCAATTATTCGCATAAAGGGATTGTTGTCTGTCGCTGTTTGACAAGAGCTCACTGAGTGTAAATACCTGCTAATCCCGTGGACGCATTCTCAATTAGTTAACTAATCCCGATAAGCTAAGCCTGGCAATATCGACGCTATCCAAATGCTTTGGACGATTGTTTCTCTTTGGAAAGTTTCTGCTTATTGTGTGTAAAAAAAAGTTAAATATTTGAATTATTTTATACAAACATAATAAGCCCTTAGAATTCTATTTTGAAGTTTCCAAAAGAAAAATGTTTTTAAATTTTTCATTAAACTGGTAAGATTTGTAATGAACGGAGCTCACCTCGACTCTATTACAATATTAGAAAATTTACAGTTTTAAAATTTTTAAACAAGTGAAAATTCGAGCAAATAACTCCACACAATACCTTACTACATCGGGCTACTGTAAAATAGAAGATCATTGTCTATCGTGTGGATGGGATCGAGATAATAGCCGTGAGGACGTTGAAAATGGATGGGAGGAAAATGATATCCAAGTTTCACGTAATCATCCAAGTTCACGTTATCCAAGACCATCTTTTGACATGATAATGTTTTAAGGCTGGGCACCATTCTACAAAAAGCGTGATGCAAAAAACGACACCAATAAACTTTACGGAAATAATTTTACATTGTTGTTGCACCTTTACGGAAATAATTTTACATTGTTGTTGCACCTTTAAGCATTATTGGCGCCAGCTTGAAGTCACCATAGTTGTCTGAGCAAAGATTTTTATTTTAATCTTTAATACAAAGATATTGTATTGAAAGTGTGGTAACAGATAGCACCACTACACTTTGCTGTATTATCTAGCAAATTCGTGTAATGGCCTAACAGTGTTTTGAATGAAGACCACGGTCTATAGATATTCATGGTCATCGAGCTCCACTGTTAAAATGAAGCTAAAGTTTCTAGCTCTCGGTAGGGCGGGAATTCTATTGAAAAGTGGCGCTGCATGTACAATCGGCCCAACAAGGTCGCTCTAATAAAGGTCGCCATTTTGCTTCGATCTCAAGAAATCTAATTTAAGAAATTTGCATTGAACTCAAGAAATTTGCTATTTAAAAATATACATTCGTTTAAAATGACCAATTGCTCTGCTATAAATCGTTCTGATAGCACAGATATTAGTTTTCGATTGTTCAGTTTGATAGATCGATCCGCCATTTTGCTTCTAACTAATGCATGATGGGATACCTTGTCATGACCTATATTAGAGCGGCCTTGCGGCCCAACTGCTCTTGCAGCGCCGCCCTATCGGCAGACAGAAACTTTACTTTCATTTTTAGTTTCAATGAAAAACTTTATCGCAGATCACGGTCGGCCTTAGTGCGATCTAGCGCGATCTCTTTTCCTTAGCTTCTCGAAACAATAGAAAATGGCCGAAACTCGATGACCATGTACATAAAGACTGATATATAAAGACTAATAAAGTCTTTTCCATTACAGTAAACATATTTCATTACTCACAATTCAACTCATAATTTATTATTTTGATGAATCAATTAAATGTTCATTTAGATCTTTTGATGCTTTTTAAAGTCTTCATCTTATTTAGAATTTATGCACTTGTTGAATTTCTATGTACTTTGAAGTGCTTAATTTATTTCTACAGATTCCTTCCTCTTTATACTTAAGAATAATGTTCCAACCCAAAAAAGTATTATGGGTGATGCAATAATTTAAATTTTTCATCATACAAAATCAGACCTGCCAACTATTTCTGGAGGAAAACCGGGCGATAGTAAATTTAGTAGGGTAAAATATACGTATCCATAACATATTTAATTGTTAAAAAAATTGTGCACTTAAATTTTACTTTTGGACATAATTTAACATTAGATATCACAAGTACAATTACATATTATACACTATACACTAGTCAAAATAATTAAGGGAGTAAGATACACCGTACGTGAAATAATGAGACCAACACTGGTTAAATTATAAAATATCTTTTATCTTGAAATTATGCTTATATAAATTTGAAGTTTCCCTAATTTGTCTCCTTGTGGAGCTGATTGTACTGTCTTGTAGCTTTTTTGCCTTTTTATATTACTTCTTTTGAAGGTTTACACTTGTAGCATTGTACTTCTCTTTCTCAATAAGCAAATTTAACTGCAAGAAGACTAAATAGTGTTCCAAAAAAAATGCTGACGAAATTGCTGGTTCTTTTAAGAGAGTACTATTCGCCGGGAGATTTTTACGATCCGCCGGGTGACCGGGTGAGATTGTCAAAATCCGGATGACACCCGGTGAATCCGGGTGAGTTGGCAGGTCTGCAAAATACACTCGTTTTGCGATTTTAGATATTGCGAAAAGCTTGCACGTGCCGCGTTTGTGGTCCCAAATTCGATTGTGAGCCCTGACGTGAGTAAGTGGACGCACCTTTAATATAGACTCGATATCCATGCTTCCAGTTACTATAAGCCGATGTAGACGCGTTCATTGATAAAGAAATAAAATCTTTATGCATTATTCAATGCTTCCAACTGCAGATTCCGAACTACTTTCTTACGACTTTGTTAAGTTCATACCTCAAAACACAAACATCTGATTTTTATGTGCTTTAATATTACGTAATTTCAAATTTTCAATGAATTATGACATGGTTGATCAGGGAGAACTTGTTCACAGACTCTGCGCTAGCTTAGGAAACCGAGATAAGCCATTGATCTGTTTGACACAAATTTAAAACTGGGATTAATAATCTGCAGCAATTGAACAGATTACATTGAAGGATTCTAGAAATCAAACTCCTATTTCTATATATACTCCCACTACTTTATTTACAACCCTCATAACTTATCTAAGATGACTGTAATTCACAGAACTATTTGGATAAATAAACATATAGCAGCCCACTTTCATGAAGTGATCATCAAAATCCAGATGAGTAATAAAGTTTTAGAAGTTAGATAAGACATTACAAACACCACGTGTTAATCGTATCTGTTATTATGACGCTGTCCTCCTCGAAATAGCATATCCTGTTATGTACTCTTGATTTCCTCCGTTAAGGGCAAATTATCATTTACCTACGGAGATAGATTTTTCATCATTTGAAAGACTAGGACTCTGAACAAATTTAGAGCAACCAGAGCGTTCAGAATTCTTGAAAATAAAGTTAGGAGCCGAAAGTTTCTCCTGCATCGCTCAAAGAATGTGAGCAGCTCCTACATCACGAATGGTATAAAAATTCCATTAACCATCATCCAGGATTTAAATGCTTCCATTCTTAGATAAATCAAGTTTGTTTTTTTTTTGTACTTCTGTTATTTTGTCCAATCCCAGTATGCTTGGATGAAAATAAAAAACCAAAGTTTGAATGACTGATTTATCCCAGAATCTGTTTTTTATATTTATTGAATCTTACCTCTTTTCCAATTGGTAAAAATACTTTCTGTTGAGTCGACAATCGAAGAGCGGAGTGTACATTAATGTGGACGGTACGGAAGAACTCTGATCTTCTGTGAAGTTCTTCTAAGCCATTTCTTATTGGCTCCTCCTGTTGATAATGATACTTGCCAATTACCCCAACTCTCCTCCTTCTCAGACTTTATATCCTTCTTTGTTAAATTTCAACTTTTGCCTCAATTTCGCCATTCACATTCTCACGGGCAGATCTGAGATCCTCAAAGTTAAACGGAAAGATGAACAAAGGTATTGAAATAGTGATTCGCAAAGTGGATTACTATTTCTCGGAAAAAGTAATCAGACTAAACAAAAACCAAACGAATACTTTTGATTTAGGTATTGCTCCCCAACACAGAAGATAACGGTAAGTTCTGCTCCCCAACTCCGAAGATCTTTGAAACTACTGGCAGTGCATGCAGAAATTTTTCAAGGAACTAAAATCCATTATACAGGGTGAGTCAAAAGCCGCAGGACACCCTGCTTTTTTGAAAACTTTGCAGGAATTGGGAAATCTGAATATTCCAGTAAGACATGGGTGAAGTGGTCTATCTTGAAATCGGCCGTCTTGAATCTAAATCAATTTTTTTTAAATGGAAAGAGGGTCGTGTGATATATCAAATAACATCAGCATTTTCTGGCAATTTCATTCCTGTAAACAGAATTGAAGTAGCAGTTATGGTTCGAAAGCTACAACACATTTTGTTTCGTTTTGTAGCAGGTAACTTAAGATGGCTTTGACCACGAAGGAGAGAATTGAGGTCATTTTGATGTCTGGAGAACGAAGTTTCCGTGTCATAGCTGCAGATTTTAACAACCGGCACCCAGAAAGACCTCCAATTTTACACAATACTGTCACGTGCTGAATTAAGAAATTCCGAGAAACTGGGACTGCGGTTGACAAGGCACGGAGTGGCCGTCCAATAAGTGCTACTGACGAGACAACCTCAACAATTGTTTTCGCGTCCTTCGTCAAGAGCCCACAACGCAGCACACGACGTTTGTCAGCAGAATGTGGAATCAGCCAGTCATCGATCGTACGAATTCTTCATGCTCATCAATGGTATCCATTCAAGATTCAGATACTCCAACACCTAGCAGAGGATGACCCAGACAGATCACCTGATCTCACACCACTTGACTTTTATCTGTGGGGTCATTTAAAGCAACTCGTATACGGAGAGAAAATCAGAAACAGACACCATCTCCAGCAACGCATTGAAGAAGCATGTGCCAGCATTTCTGCGGAAATCCTTCTGCGAGTGCATGACGATTGGATTCAGCGCCTTCAATTGTGCCTTGACCAAGAGGGACACCATGTTGAACACATTAAATGACTGTCCTTTATGGAGAACAGTCCAGCCTGTAATTCCAAACAAAATGTATTGTAACTTTTGAACCATAACCGCTACTTCAAATCTGTTTACAGGAATGAAATTGTCAGAAAATGCTCATGTTATTTGATAAATCACACGACCTCCTTTCCATTTAAAAAAATTGACTTAGATTCAAGATGGCCGATTTCAAGATGGCGGCCAAGTTCGGTACATACCGTAAAAGATAGACCACCTCACCCATACCTAATTGGAATATTCAGATATCCCAATTCCTGCAATTTTTTGAAAAAACAGGGTGTACTGCGACTTTTGACTCACCCTGTAGTGTGCAAAATCCATTATACAACTTGCATTTTGTGGATGACCTCTTACGTGCTTCTTACCTAACTGTGTGTATTTCTCTTTGCTATCTGTTGTAGTAGGGTATGTTAGTGGAAGCAGTGCGTCCATCCCATCCGAACAATTGTATACTTCGCTGTTGGTTTGTTGATTTTATTTTTTGTCTCAATTTTGGCGTTGACAATGAAGGCATGGTTTGACTTTGTACAAATTTATGGTTATTCCTTCTTTTATATAAATGAACCGTTATAATAAAATTATAGCAGTTTGAATACATAAAATTCAAGTACAAATCTAGACAATTTTATTAATTCGACTTCTATTTTGCATTGACTATAAAAATAATTTAATATCCATTTAAACTGTATGGTAAGACCTAGGCTTAATTTTATATTTAGCCTTCCCTTATCATCCCATCCTCTAAGAAGATGGCATCCCTCATCCATTTTCTTTTAAAGTCAAAAACTACTTAACATCTCATTCCTCAAATAAAGAAACGCAAGAAATTAATTCAAACATCACGCTAAACAATTCTTTAAAGAAAAAAAAACTTGAAATTAAAAAATCCCAAAATCCTATAATTAAATCCACGAACTTTGACTCCATCCATCCTTTTCTATTTCTTCTAAAACCCTTTTGGGAGTTATCGATCGAGGACCAGGTACGTTCTAGGCAAATGAGGCAACAGAGAGGGAAAATGGGGTGGGAGAGGGTTGAAAGAACCCCCCTTCTCTTTCACCCACCCCATCGGTTCCATAGCCCGGATGGTGACCTACTTTCTGCCGTAGAGGGTGTCTGGAGGTGAACACTAGCCTTGATCAATAAATGCATCTGTCTCATCCCTCTCTTGCTTTCTCTCTCTCTCTCTCTCTCATCTTCTCTCATCCTTTCACTTCCGCCTCAAATCTCAACCTCATCATCTACGATTACTGTATTTTTTTTAAGGGCTATACCGCTCTTTACTCTTCTACAGACAATATCTACACGCTCTACGTCAACATGTCATTAAATTAAGGCTGCGCACCAATTACTTTTCTATTAAACCTGGCAACAGTTACAGATAAATCTAAAATTTCGTTTGTTAGAAAAAAGCTTTATATCATGATTTTCTTCTCTTTGTTTCTTTTTTTCCTCCTCATTTTTGCTTTTTCTTTAATTTAATTTTGAAAACCCGTTCCAATTGCATCTCGTTAGGAAAACTGAAAATGCCCCGGAGAGTAGAGCTCTTAAAAAAACCTTCAAGTAAAAAAAAAATTCTATTAAATATTACGAAATTTTTTTACATAATCTCTACCTTAAAGTTCTTTGCACGTTCTTAAAAATAATTTTAATTTATTTTACGCACAAAATGCCACAAAAGTAATGATTTACAAAATGAACACATTTGATTCAAAGAATTAGCAATTCCGTTCATTCATATCATTAATTAGAGATGTGAAAATCAGTAACATAATTGTAAAAACATTTAACATGAGCCTAATACGTTAACACAAATACATATATAAAGATACTTTTGTCATATTTACTTGATATCTGGTTTTTCCACCAGAACGCGCAATGACTTTAGAACTAAGACACAATTTTGTTTAAAATATGTAAATTAAATCGCCATGAAAGTTAATTTAAAGTATGTACTGATTGTCTTCAGAGCCACGGATTGATAAGCCGCCTGGAATTGAGTTAATGACTGCCGCTACTTTCTGTTGAGGTTCCATTATGCCAAAGCGTTAAAAAGTTGTAATTATACACATAGCGGCCAATGAATTAGAAACCTTCGTTCAATTTGGTATTGACCCTCCTTTGGCTGTAATTACAGAACATACGCGGTTTGGCATGGACTCTACAAGGTGTTGCTATGCAAGGTAAGGTAATCGCAGACCATGCATTCGTCAGAGAGACCTTCAGGTCCTGCAGAGTAGACGGAAGCGGATGCCTTCGAAGAATGTATCTTTTCAACATGTCCCAAACATTCCCGATCGGATTCAAATCCGGGGGTAAAAAAACCACTCCTGAACAATTCTTGCTCGATGGACAGTAGCATTGTCGTCCACGAAGAACCCGTCACCATTTGGGTACAAATGCTCCATTGCAGGATGGACTTGATCTGCAACAATGTCAGGTAGTCTTTGGCTTTCACCCGATTGTGATGGAATATCAGGGGACCCATGCCATACCAACAAAACACGGCCCATACCATGACACCTCCTCCTGCAGCTTGAACTGTGTTTACAACACATGAGGGGTCCATCACTTCATGGGGCTGCCGCCAAATTCTCTGCTGGCCATCGGTGCAAAACAATGTGTAACGTGACTCGTCCGACCACATCACCTTTTTCCAGTCGTCTACTGTCCAGTCACACCTTTCTTTACACCACTGCAGGCAAACTTTCCGGTTTGTTGCTGACACCAGGGGCTTCCTCACTGGCATACGACTTCCCATCTCTATTCGCTTCAACTCTTGGCGCATTGTTCTGGAGGAGATGGGTTGCGATGATCCTTCACTGAAGTCTGCCGTCACTTGCTCCACCTCCGACCTTCGGTTTTGCCGCACAATCCGTATCAGACTACGTCGGTCCCTGTCTGTGTTGATTGCTTTTGATCCGCAATTCTACCGTTTCGACAACTCTTGTGGATTCCGTTTCCACACATTGAACACCTTAGAGACCTGACCTTTTGAGATACTGGTCAGTTGTACTGTCCTGGAAATCGTAGCTCCCACAATAACTCCTTTTTGGAACTCAAAGCCTGAGCACGAAAACGTCATACATTGTTACATCACCTTCGATAGGGTATTGTTAATCATATTTCTACAAATAATAAGCCCGAAATTGTCCCTAGCGCGTAGCCGACGAAAAAGACAGGCCACGGCGCGGAAAATTCACCTGATCATCCTAGGCTGAATAACAATGTAATCATCATTGTTTCCATCTTGGATTTTAAGAATCAGTATTTTTTCGTTTGTTGAAAACAATGAAGGTTGGATTGTTGATCAGCCTACCACGGTCAGGTGACTTTTCCGCGCCGGGGCAACACCACCTAGACAGAAGGCCTGCGCACAGAAACGCCTTACATTGTTACGTCATGATCAAACGGCCAAATTTAGAGGTGGCTATTGGTAGAAATACGATTAACAATAGCCGCTTTCGAGTGATGCAACAAAGTATGACTTTCTGTGCGCAGGCCTTCTGTCTAGGTGGTGTTGGTCGGGGCCTGTCTTTTTCGTAGTCTACGTCCCTACCGTAGGTGATGTAACAATGTATGATTTTTCCGTGAGCAGGCTTTCTCTTTAGGTGGTATTGATTCAAGTCGTAATTTCATTTTTTTTTACAAAAAGAAATACCTGAAGTGAAAGGTTTATTTCTGATGGTGAATTAGAGCAACATGGTGAAACGGTAAAACCGATGCGTGTACATTAGACGCAGGTATTCAGTACCAACATAATCCGATCATGTACATTTATAGATCCTCTTTTGGGAATTCCAGAGAGATTAGAAAGCGGACTTGGTCTGATTAATTTTTGCAGAACTTTAACTGCTAACATTTGAAAGAAGAGAATTGCTAATGAAGCTGGAAATGATATCTTAGTAAACACGAGTGCAGTAGGCACAAATATAAGGCTCGCATAAACATATTTTAAGAATCCAATAATTATCCAAAATAGTATCTGAAATAAAGAAACGGAATCCAGGAGACCTAAATAATTTCACCTATCTAACTTTAATCGAAAACGAAGCCCTAATACGAAATACAAGCTGCATTCGCTGTAAATATGTAAATGCTCGAAACCAAATTTTTTTATTTTTCATTTCAGATTTACTTTAATTATCCTCAAAGCTCAACGTCCTCGATTTCCTTCTTTTAATCTCGCATCTCGTAGATGTAAAAAGAGGGAAAACACATATGAGAAGATGAATAATTTACGGTAAAGCCATAAAAGTTCTGCTGGGGAAAAGGAAACGAGATTGGGGGAATGAGTTTTCGACGACTAGGTCGAATCAATGAAGCTCATGGAAAAGCAATTTTATTAACGCCTCTTCGTTGCCATCAGTACCTTCCTCCGCAAACCCCTTCGAAGCTGTTGATTTAATTAATTCATGCAACACGTGACAAGAAATGATTTCTGAAAATTAAAATTGGCAAGCGAAGCTTCGCGTCTAATCATCGACCTGATGGATCATTCGGTGACAGAAATAGGGAAAGAAAATCTATGGTAAAACCGAGTTTCTCTCAAAATACAACAGAGCTCTCGTACACCAACTAAAATACTAATCAATGGAATTGTCAGGGTGTTCATTATTTAATAAAAGTAAACAAAAGTTATGAATCTTCAAAAACTTGTTTAAATGCTTGAAAACCTTGGTTACATGAAATATGCCTTGGGGATAATCCACTCTAACCCAAGAACAGATGGCCCGTTCTCTTCCCGTTTAACACATTTCCCGTGGCTTTACATTTCTTAACCCGCTCATCTATCTTCTTTCGTGCTAGTGGAACATTCTTGAACTATATTCTAAAGTTTCGCTGCACTCTGTAAACCATAAGACATCTTCTCTCTTCTTTCAGTTTTTTCAGTTCACTACACTCTGTTACATCTACAGACACCTAACGCTGAAGGAAAAAAAAAATTGGAGTTCCATAATGAATAGTGTTCATTATTGCTTGCTCTTACAGGGTGGCCCAAAACCTACCTACCAAAATTAAACGCCAATTTCTCAGCTATTGCTAAGAATAATTGAAACAAGACAAATGGATACCACAACCACACGACTATTTAACTTGTTTTTTGTATCATTTTGCAAGAGTGAAAAAAAATGACCATCATGAGTTTTGTGATCATCCAGAACGGAACCTACTGCATGAATTTCTTAACTCGTCTCCGGCGTTGCGGACTTTCGGCTGTCCGAATGTATTCTCCGATCCACATCTTTGGATTCAGATGTGGATCTTTGTAGTCGTCTTCGAATTCAGTAGGGAAGCCCAGGAAAATCCGCAAGCGACATATTATTACTTGAGACACAACAGAACAATAATATTGGTCTCATCAGCTTCAGGTCGACGTCCTTAATAATCATATCACACCGCGCATCTTTTTCGGAGACAACTAGTCCTGCGGTGGATAGTCGAGCCAATGCCAACACGCTTTTCCATTGTAAATGTATCTGGCTTCCACGAACTCTTCAATTTCGATCCGTCCGTTTGCATTGTTTTTACCAACCGATCTCGTGCCATATCGGATCCTTTGCACAAATTCTTGATTGAAATCACAATTGACGAAATCTCCACGTTGATGACGCAGTTAAACTTGAGTAAAACATACGGACTGTAGGTAGCAATCAGAAATGCAAGCTTTTCTCTAAGTACACTTTTCGAAATACAGCACATAATCTAGCGATAAAATAAAAAGTACTCACTGGGATTTTCCGATGAGTAGATGATTGAGGGTGATATCTGGCTCATGTTCGCGGACGGTGAATATCAATTATAATTAGGCACTCGACCAAATGATTGAACTAACAAGGGGAACGGTACCAACAGTTGTCACAAAAAGCACAATGTCTGAGATGTTATTCGAAAGTACGCAAGAAATAGTGAAGAATCACAACTTTTTAGGTGCTGCAGATGGGAAATAAAAATGAAACAAATGCAAATAGACACTTATGCATACACCTTGCATAGAAAGAATTATGGAGGTCTTCAAGTAAACAATGCTCCAAACAAAAACAGCGCTCACAATGACCACATTTCATGAATGCTGGCTGCCCGCAATCGTCTCTGCAACATTCCTCAAGGGGACTCGGTTTCTCTCATATGTTATGGAGTCATCTCCAAAGTCGCTGTGTATGTCCATATCGAACGACAATGCATCATTATGGACGAGTGTATGGACCTTCTCTAACAAGTCCTTCTTGAGTTGGTCAAATTTTATCTCATCAATTTGATGTGATGCTTCCTCTGACAGGCTTAAGAAATCCGCCAATAGTTTCACTACAATTATTGGACTGATATTTCGATTGTTAATTAGATTGTTCCAGAAAAGTAGTGCCTATCACCAACAGCTTCTGTACTTATAGGCTAGTTTCTGGAAAAGGAAAATAATGGTCAGAAAGACAGGGAAGACAGGGAAGACAGGGAAGACAAATTATATGTACAGGGAAGACCAGTACTCATGTACAAGGTCGGGACGCATTAATATGACCATCTGCTAGTATCCGGAATATCCACCTTTGGCGACAAGCACAGCAGCTAGTCGACGTGGCAGAGAGTCAATAAGTCCTCGGAAGGTGGTTGTAGGTATCTGGGACCATTTGGCGATCAGTGCATCCCATAATTCCATCACCATGCGTGGTGGAGGATCCAGGTTGCGGACATGGCGATCGAGATGATCCCACAAATGTTCAATGGGGTTGAGGTCCGGGGAGTTTGGTGGCCATGGGAGTAGCTTGAATTCATCCTCATGCTCCTCGAACCAGTCGTGGACAATTTTGGTAGTATGGGAGCATTGTCCTGTGAAAGGTGCCATCACCCTGAGGAAACACTGTCGACATGAAGGGGTGTACAGGTAACGATCGTCAGGTAACGAACAGCATCCAGTGTACCCTCCAGCGGTATCAGTGGACTCAGACCATACCATGAAAACATCCCCAAACAATTACATCTCCCCACCAGCCTGTCGTCTGCCAACGATGGTGTCGGGATGCCTGTTCTCAGATGCTTCCCGGCGAATTCTCCATCGTCCGTCCACTCTGTTCACCAGAAACCGACTCGTCAGAGACAGGTCCAATGGCGATAGTCCATTGCGAATTGGAGGGGTTTTCGGCGATGCGCAGGCGTCAACATGGGTGCTGTTACCATACGCCTGCTCCGGAGCCCCAACCTCAAGAGGGATCGTTGCACTGTCTTGGTGCTGACACGCCTAGTGGCCCCACTGTTCATTTGCTGTGTCAGTTGCTCAACAGTGGCTTGCCTCTAGGATCGATGGCCCGTGGGGCCCCACAGTTACCTCTTCGGTTGCTTGAAACTGTCTGGTTCGTCCAGTCGCGGTACACCTTCACAATGGCAGCCCTAGAGCAGTTCACAAACGTGGCCGTTTCTGAAATGCTGCCCCCCTAGGCCCGATAGCCAATGATCATCCCCTTTTGGAGGTCCGACAGGTCACTTGTTTTGCCCATGACGGCGACAATTGCTACACGTCTGCTGTTGTCAGCTTTTAATGATATGCAATGATTTTTCATCTGCATACCTTGGGACGTTCTAACATGTTCGAGTCTGGTGGTCATATTAATGTGTCCCGACCCTGTATATGACTGTAATTTCTCTATCTGCTGATAATCTCATGTATCAATATCCCTGATACTTTTATATATAATCCATATGCTTTGGTTCTCCAACCGGCGACAACGATTTACGAACGAGAAACGTCTAACTTTAACGGAAGTCAAATATTTTCGTTTTCGTGAAAAAAATTTCTCATTAAGAAAAAAACAAACAAACTAACTCCCTGATGCGCGTTTTAGAAACGGAAAAAAATCACTGAGCAATCTATATACCAGATATGCACTCTATTTCTGCATTTCATTTCCCGAAGCACTCTATATAACATCGTTCCGTAGAGGTTAATGAATTCGATTAGATATTTCGAATTAATTCAGTGAAGTGTAAATAATCATCTTGTTAATACCTTCTATCCATTAATGCTCAGCGTTTGCCTTCTTTATTGCGCAACACAAAGAGTAATTGACAGTCACTATTTGTATTCAGACCAAATATTGACGGCTTGCATAATTGTTGGGGCTTAATATGCAATAAAAGCTCTTTACATGATAATAAATTCCTATATTGGATTCTATTTGAGATTTTACTGAAATTAATAGGTGGCCGTTAACGATAATTCAATCGGGCATGATGCCTAAATGAACGAGAAAGATGGATGAGATATTATATAAAAAAAAGATTTGTATTGGAGTCATTGATTAATAAAAAAGAGAAGTGGAATGTAAAATTCGAAGAACTGAAATTTTTTTATTTATTATTTCCTTTCTTAACCATGGGTCATGCATTTCGCTAACCTTTCGAAATGTTTCCCTTAAAACGAGTCCAGGTCAAAAATCCGCATTTTTCATGACATTAAGGAGGAAATTGATTACGGCATTTCTTCGGTCTTTTTCATTGTTTCCCTCCTTTTCCTATTCACAAACTGGAAACATAAATTAACCGACGCAACTGGAACAAAATTCCGCGGGGATTTCATTTCCTGCGGTGAAATTAGCTCCGAACGCATTTATGAATTTCAATGAGGCAAAATCGCATTTCAGCCGAGCTTTCCTTCCTTCACAATTCGCCGGGAATTTTTAAACTCAATTGCTATACTTGCGCTAAGAAAAATCCTTATCTCTGATAAAAATAGATTGAAATGAATGCGATTGTATATTGCCTGTTTAGAAATTACACACACAAATGACATCTCTCCCTAAGGTAGCGGTAGTCAAAAATTCATGCGGCACGAAATTAAATTAATTACATTACTGTCATACGAATGAAGTCGATGTCTGTGAGGATGGAAGTTGGCGTCGGATTGTCAACAACCACTAAAGGTGCCTTTACGACTTCCAAACAAGTGACAGCCATTAGCGCTTTAGTGTGAAAACACTCCCTTAAAATTGGTCAACAAATTCTTTATATGTTGAAGTTTCAGGTAATGTTCTGCAAAAGACCAATTTTATTGTAATAGGTTCATTTACGAAAGAAGGGGCCGACATAATACAAGCACTGGCACAATGAATTAGAAACACCTGTTTAATATTTTATTGGATCTCTTTGGATCGAATTACAGCTTGTATGCAGATTTGCTTAGAGTCAATAAGGTGTTGAAGTACATCAGCAAGTCAATAGACGAACAAGAGTTCACCAGATATTCTCGTAATCTTCCGCGAATACTGATATAATAAAGCTGTCCCCGTGTGTTTTAAAGACTGATAACAAGGGAACCATCCGAACCTGTAATCAGAGCGCAAGCATACTTTGAAAGCAATGGGGTTGCGCGGTGACGTAGCAGAAGTGAAGAGAAAGAAAAAAAGGCGAAGCAAAATCGTTAACGGTACTCAATATTATTAAGTACAAAATCTTAATTTTGCTAACGAAAGGAAAAATTGGTCCTGGACAAGGAAAATGGTAGTACAGTCCGCCTCCGATAAGTTAAACCTCAACGTTGAAGGGAAGAAATTTATTCTATTCCTAAAATAGGAGGCAAGAGGATGAAAAAAAAATCTGATGTAGTGCAGGGAATCTTTGATGACGATCTTGTCCTCCTTGGGTCTTCTCACACGAACCTTCAGCAAGCACTAGACCAGTTTGCAGCCAAATGTGAAGAAGCTGGGATGAAGATCAGTGTGGCTAAAACCGAGGTTCTGGTTCTTTCAAGACAGCCTGCTCAGTGCGCTCTCCATGTCCGGGGAGTCTCATTGAGACAGGTGGAGAAATTCAAGTATCTCGGGATTGCATTCACGAGTGATGGACGGCAGGAGAAAGAATTGGATGCTCGGATCGGTGCAGCAAGCTGTGTCAGACGTGAACTGTGGCGATCCGTGGTAACGAAACGCGAGCTGGGTAACAAAGCCAAGCTCTCCGTCTTCAAATCTATCTTTGTCCCCATTCTCACCTATGGTCATGAGGCTTGGGTAATGACCGAAAGAGTGCGATCGCGGGTACAAGCGGCCGAAATGAGATTTCTGAGAGTGTGGCAGGTGTTACTCTACTAGATAGAGTGTACAGCAGCACAATAAAGGAGTCTTTAAGTGTTGAGCCGGTACTTCTCCACATTGAGAAATCTCAGTTGCGCTGGTATGGCCACGTGATACGGATGCCGCAAACAAGTCTTCCTAGGCAGTTGTTATTTTCCAAGCCGGTGAATAAGAGACCAAGGGGTCGGCCAAGAACCAGGTGGCTAGACTACATGGAGAATCTGGGTTCGAGTCGCTTGGATATTACCAGGGAGGACATGCGCCTGATGGCGAAAGATCGCGATCGCTGGAGATCCTCCATAGGGCTGCTGCCCCCGCGACCCTAACGGATAAGCGGGTTTGAAAAGTAAGTAAGTAAGAAGTAAGCATCCATGAATATTTTTTATTTAAAATTAAAAGCACTGCGAGACATACGCCTCATCAACGCATATTCGTATTCTCGGCTACTGTCCCCATTAGATCACTCGACAGCCTTGCCTTCGTTTCACTCGCGAATGCATGACGTCATCCCCGGAAAATTTACGAAAATTACCGAATTAATTAATAAAATAAAAAGAGTAATTAAGAAAGTGGTTATTAATTATTACACAGTTATTTTTTTACTGGATGGCAATTAGCTAGTTTTAATAATCTATTTTTAAACAATAAGTTTGTTTAGAAAGTTCAAAATCCATTCAATTGTCGTCTGCTGCTCCTTCGTAGGAAGTAGTCCCATTGCTTTCACGTGAAGTGGATTCGTGCGTATTATTCTGGTGGAGAAAAGAAGTTCCGTCGAGCGCATTAATACACACACCGCTATGGCATAACAATCTGGCTATCAAATTTTTTCGTTTTCGCAGTTTATTTTGAAAGAAATAAAGTGTCGCAATTTCTTATTATGCAAGCACCAATAGTAACTTTAGGTGAGTAAAATATATCAATTTGGTATGAAACTGTGCGATAAAAATTGAAATGGTTCCCTTGTAAGTAGTCAAACTAGAAGGCTAATCTTATTTTTCATCCGTACTGTTACTTAGATGTCCCCTTCTTATTTGGTATTCAAAGGTAGATGGTTGCTTCCCTATCTGATAAGGTTATTTATTAATTACTCCTTGACTTCCAGCAGAGAGGCCACTTATAAGACACTGAAAGTTTTAGAAAGCTAACGCCTCTCAGGAAAAAAGCCCCTTTCACTCAGCAAGAACCACGAGATAGCAACAGGTGCATGTATCCATCCATCTACACGGGATTCATAAAAAAGGAGAAAAGTCGTTTTAGCATACACGCAGGAAGAAGTTAGAGTGTAATATGTAAGTCCCTTTTTTCGCTTTAAGAAACCTACGAACTTGTGTACCAAGCCTGCAGTGATCATTCACTTCCAAGCTCTACATGTTCAAGGAAGCTAAATAGTCAGAGTCTAAGACTGGCCAAATGATATGCGATCCAATATAATCTCACCTTTTCTCTCCATCTTTACCTTTTGCCTACATACAGCCGTGATTTAGCAGCTCATAGTGTTATCCGTTTCCTGGCTTGAAGACTATTTTAAGGCAAATCTCAGAAGATGGCCTGCACCATTTATTCTGAGCGAGTTACATGCATTTGTACCAGGTATCCAATTGAAAAGTCTGTACTTTCAGAGAGAGGTCATGTTCAGTTAGCCAGTTAAAACCAATAAATGGAAAATAAAAGATGGAGAAACTAATCTCACTCTTTATTGAACAACCTTCGTGATTCCATTAACTCAAAGGTTTTAATTCTATATCATAGAATATGCTGTGATCAGAAACTTCCGGAAGGTTCCTCATTTTACTTTCAAATGAAAAACTTTAACCTTCAGCTTCATTAAGAGTTAGTTAAGCTTTGGATTCAGCAAACCTTTCGGTTTCTAACTGACAGAACTCACAATTCACTTAGCGAACTTTGACTGAAACTACTTCAGGATATCTATCAATTAATTAGCGAGCACATTGCTAAAAGTAGCAACAGAATGCAATACCATCTGCTTAATCTCGTTAGGGTTCTCTTTTATTGCTCTTCCTACCTAATTGAACTCACTTGTCTTTCGCAATCCTTGCTCCAGCTGAGCTTCAGTGAAAGTGAACATGTTTCAATAAAGAGACTTAGAAGTGGAAAAAAATAATTTTTTTGGAATGTTAAGTTTTATTTGCTTATATCAGAACCTAATTTTAAATTTAGGTCATATTCATAACCGTCACTGGCAAACATTTCATATGTAATCTAAAAAAATCCCTATGATCTCAGACTTCTAAGCAAAGTATATGTGGTGAGTCCTTCCCCGCCCTCTTTTTCGCTCTGTGTATTTACACATGATACCTTTTCTCATAGAACTGATGTTTGGTTCCATACTGTAGCTTTTTTGTAATATTCATGGATCTTTGCTCTCTGAATATATTAATAAACCTCTCTTCTAAAGGCCTTTCGTTGCCTTGTTCTGGGTTTTATGACTCTTTTCCGCTCTTGGACAGAGGATTCTGCTTAATTAGCACGTTATTCTTAGTTTTCTTCTTTTGTGAGAGAGTGACTCCTTTTTTGGATCGGATGGCCCTGGATTCGACGGATTTGGCTTTCGATTGATTGATTGGCTTATGTAGGCTTTTTTATGAAGTTTTAGACAGATTTTCTCTCCGAGTTTTGGAAAGGTAGAGATTGGAGCAGGTCGTAAGACCTTACCCGCTGGCTGGTAGTTTGGGGAATGAGGAACAGTGTTGACGCGCGAATCTGGCCCGTATCGCCCGCCGTAGGCCTGGAGCTTTGGGTTACCGGCTTCGTCAGCTGCTGTTTGGAGGCAGATCGCTGAGCTGCTTGATTCCGGTGGCTCTCCTTAGACTCGCCGCTGGCCCTCGCTGACTTTCTCATCTCATCTGGTGTCCCAGAGAAGCATCGTCGGGTTTTTTTGGCTCCGTCGGTAAGTTGAGATTATCGTAGGCAAGTACGTTACGAATTACGATTTACGAAGTTTTACGGTCCCACTTTGCTGTTTTTACTCGCTTAACCGTCTACCTGTCTTCTTCGTTTCCTACATTTATATCCCAGTTACCCAATTCAACTTTCACTCTAAAGGCGTTATCTATGGCCAGACAGTTTTCTCTTTCTCTTTAAGGATGAATGTCGTTCTGTGATAGATTTTATAATTATAAGTTACATTTATCTTTGCTTTGTGGATTAAAAGCCATATTCTGTTACGTTGTTGCTCATTTGCTTTCTGTGATTGATTGCTCTGTTGTTGATTGTTATTTACACTTGTTATTTTGCTTTGCTCATTAAACTGTGTTGTTTTGCTTTGTAATGCATTTTTATTAGACTATTGCCTCCGATGAGTGCGTAATACCGAAAGGCGTCATGCTAATAAATTACTTTTACCGTTCATTTTTGGTTCCTTTATTCAAGTTTTATTTTAGCTTTGTTTTTATGGCGATTTTTGCTCTTTCTTGTTCTTCATTGCGAGTTGGGGGCCGCTTCATGGCTTTGATTTCGCTTCTATACATATTTCATCATCAAATTCACAACGCAATACGGATTCATTGGTTATAAAGCTAGCGTGCCAGGTCGTAGTAGTAGTTTTTGTTCTACCCCCCCCCCCCCCGCTTACCAACAATATACAGGGTGTTTCAAAATTATGTACAATAAATTTAGTGCCATATTCTTCAGGTCAAAAGAAGACGAAAATGTTGTATAGCACTTTGTCTGGAAACGATTTGTTTGCGAGTAATCCAATATGATAGAGTAGGGAAGCACGATATTTTAGCAGTTCCAGCGTTTCGACCCAACACTAGATTGAGTGGTTTGTTCCATTTAAACCTACTTTAGGGTTGTTCCATTAGTTGTGTACGCTTGTTTCCATTACTCTATATCCACTAGGAATATCAATTTCAGAACGTTTGCGTGCTTTGACATACGCATTACGATATTTACGTAAAAAAAAAGTCATGTACACGTATTCCAGTGCAGAATACACTGACATGCACCTAATGTATGGTCTTGCGGACGGAAATGCTGTGGAAGCAAGAAGACTCTACCAAGAACGCTTTCCGAATAGACGTTTGCCAATTAACCGAACATTTGTATCTGTCGACAGACATTTGAGAGAGCGTGGTTCCTTTGACCATACATTAGGTGCATGTCAGTGTATTCTGCACTGGAATACGCGTACATGACTTTTTTTTTTACGTAAATCGTAATGCGTATGTCAAAGCACGCAAACGTTCTGAAATTGATATCCCTAGTGGATGTACAGTAGTGAAACTACAGTAATGGAAACAACCGTACCCAACTAATGGAACAACCCGAAAATAGGTTTAAATGGAACAAACCACTCAACCTAGTGTTGGGTCGAAACGCTGGAACTGCTAAAATATCGTCCGCTAACTACCGTGCTTCCCTACTGTATGATATTGGATTACTCGCAAACAAATCGTTTCCAGACAAAGTGCTATAGAACATTTTCGTCTTCTTTTGACCTGAAGAATATGTCACTAAATTTATTGTACATAATTTTGAAACACCCTGTATATTCTGATCATTTGAGCGTACTATAAACACTAATCGCGGTCTAAGTAGCTCAAAAACTGGCGAAGTGATAGATCTGCAGCAAGCAAAGGTATCAAGCACCATGTTAGTTGGTCGGGAGCTCCATGCTTTGACTTACAAAGATTAAAAAACTGCACATAAACCATAGATTACTCACAATACGAAACGTTGATAAGACGTTGCTAGCCAATATATCATTAGAATTAGCTACACACTTTTTCAGTCAGATACTCCAGCGGCCTAGTAAATTCTTTTTTATGAGACGACGGTCTGGTCTCAAATGGGGAAAAAATTAGTTACGACATTTTTGGGACCTGTTCCGGTTCCAAACACTTCCAATACAAATGGGAAAAAATTACTCGAAAGATCTTTCTTCAGTCCTCCCGTAAACTATAAAACTTGAGTCTGCCACTCAAGTATTCTTTTTTTTATTTTTCTCTCCTAAACAAAATTTTCATTTCTTTTATTCCATTTATTTTGTTTTGCTTTATTCCTTCAGCCATCCCGCTCATAACCGACTAACGAGCCGAATAAGAGGGTTCACATTGGCACCAGGGATGCAGGAGGCGTAGACTCCGAGGAACCGACTAGCCCACCCTTCAGAAAAGCAGGGGCCAAAATGGCGTGTTCTTCCAAAGTAGCTATGCCTCAAGCAAGCAAGCCTCCTTTGCAAGCCTCCTGGATGGGTTCACAACCGATCGGAAACCTTTAGTCTGACCCGTCAGCTAAAACCTCTCAAGGGTGGGTGTCCAATATAACCCTTACTCTCACTGAGGAACTCAAGCCTCTCCACCACAAATCGACAAGTGAAAAATGTAATGAACTTTCACCACAAGCTTCACGACTTCTTGTGGAGTACAAAAATGTGGATGAGAATGGTGTTCCTCTTAAATGGATAAGTCAGCGTATAATAATACCCTATCGCCTTCTCTAAAATAAAAATTTATCATTTATCATTTCTAGTTTACGATAAGATTTTAATGCGTTTTTAGAGAGTAAACTTGCCTTCACTTTGATAAATTGTACGTCAGCGACTTGCGTGCGTATGTTAACTTAAGAGCAGAATGAGCGCATTCTTTGACTTAAGAAAGAGATAAATCGCATTAAGGAGTTACACACTCAATAAATTGCTGTCACGGGATGTGAATTCTTAAATAAGTTATTCAAACGTAAAATCCATAATGCAAAGCATGTTTTAAAGCTAAGATGCAATTTAATATTCCCAAGAAAATGTTCTCGTGCTTTAATCGCGTATCTAAACAGCTAATCTCCTTTAAGCAAAGCGTTTAGAAGCTTACGTCTATGAATATTTAATGCGTAGAAAAACTGCCTCGAAGGTATGAGAGAACAGAAACAATCAAATGTTCGGAACTGTTTGAACAATAATTCACGCAAACTTGAACTAATGATATTAAATGTTTAAAAGCTTCAGTTGGGAACCGCCTTTTTCGAAATAAATAGGAAACATTTCTCCGGGGCATTACTTTAAACATTAAAGTTGATATTAAAGTTAGAGACATGGAGAAAACTATCCTTACATAAATGACCTATTAATTTAATTTAATAATAATACTCTACAAACACCAGCTAATTAGAAATTTGTGTGTTTAATATTTTATTGGACCCCCTTTGACCCGAATGACAGCATTTATGCAGGTAAGCAGAGAGCCAATAAAGTGTTGAACAGCAATGGAAGTCCACGGGTTCACCAAAAATTCCTTAGTTCTCGCAGACATTTGGAAGAGAATTTTGCTATTGGATGTGATGTTGCAACATGTTCCAAATACACTGCTCTGCAACAAGGAGTTATCCCACCTTATCCATATTTAGTGGAGGGGGGGGGGTCGTCTACAACGATAAGATGCATGCTCACGGGACATACCATTTGAGTTGATACAGAGTGTCCGGGTGCCTGTATAGGCTCATCAGTTGACACCTATAGAAAACCGTTCCATGCAGTAGGGAGAAAGCAACTGCCTCGTGAACGTATAGTACTGTAACCCGCAAAAAAGTCTCAATGCCGCGACGACGACAACGACAAACATTCACGTAATTAACGGACTTTAAACGAGGTTGGATTATTGGACTCTCCGAGGCTGGATGGTCAACCAGACGGATTGATGTCCATGTGTCGCAGGACGCGCGGACGGTAGGCCGATGTTGGAGGCAATGGCGAGAAGACCCAGGCTCTGGGGCCCGGAGAAGCACGTCAGCTCGTACCGATAGGCGGATACTCCGAACAGCGCTAGCGGGCAGAACCATATAAACTGCAGCAACTGCGCGACAACATCACTATTCCCGGTACTGCTCAAGTGTCAATAGCGACAATAGCACGCCGGTTACACGACGCGACAATTTCTGCCAGGCGTCCATTGTTGTGTCTTCCTTTGACACCTGAGCACCGCGCGATACGACTGCAATGGTGTCGTGAACGAGTGGGTTGGCGAATGGAATGGCGCCGGGTAGTCTTCAGCGACGATGCATCTGGTATCGCCATCGTTCACCAACACCCGGAATCATGGTGTGGGGTGCCATCGGCTACGATACCAGAACGCCTTTAGTCACCATCCAAGGCACCCTGACAGCAGCACGGTACGTCACAGAGATTCTGCAGCCCGTATTACTACCCTTTCTGCACACCATATCCGGCGCAGTCTTTCAGCAGGATAACGCCAGACCGCACACGGCAAACATGAGCATGACATGTCTGCATGACATCAACTGCCTGCCATGGCCCGCGAGGTTGAATTGAGCACGTGTGGGACATGGTGGGACGTCGTTTACGATCACCCTGCAATCTCCATGAACTGACACAGCAGGTTCATCAGACCTAGGAAGACGTATCCCAAGATGACATTCGCCACCTTTGTGATCATCTTCACCTGCGGCTGGAACAATGCATCGCCGCTAGAGGAGGTGCCACAACCTACTGATGCCACTTACTATTGGGACACCCTGTACAAACGAGTGCACATCTTGGCTCCATAACGTAATAAAGTAGTGTTCAGATGTATCTCTTGCTGTATACCTACTTTGGCTCATTCGGATAACTCTTTGTGGGTGGGGCAATTTCATTGCAAAGCAGTGTATTCTCTATAGGGTCAGATCTGGTTTCTAAAGCGGTCTGCTGAGCCAATTGTTGTCATCCACGAAAACGCCGTCATATGCAAGATAAAAATGCAGCAATGCAGGATAGACTGCTAGCAAAAATGTTCAGGTATCCGTGAATAATTATAATCAGTGACCAGTTATCAGCAGAAGAAGCTCTATTTCAAGAAGCTCTATTTCAATCCATTGTTTCCTGAGGCTCCGCCAAGCTGTCTATGTACCAAAAGAACATGCATCGTGATTCATCCGATCACCACTGTTGTCAAACTTTCCTGTTCCAGGGCTCGATTCGTGCGGTATCGCAAATACGCAACTTCAGGGTAATGTTACCCAACTCAAATTTGTTTCGCAGTTATTGCTATAAAAATACAGGGCGATTCTAAAGTTCGTGCCCGATTTCAAAACGCTGTATTTATTCTTAAAATAAATATACAGAGGTCCGATAAAGTGCAAAATATTCGTCATATCATCAATTAAAGATGCTCAATATAAACGCGTGGCATACGTTACTCGGTAATCGATGTTTTCATAAAAGGTACGAGACCGATCTGTGCATTTCCTCTTACACAAACAAGCTGTTACTTTGACCGTTTGATGCCATTTTCTATTGCAGTAAGGGCTTTCGTTCCGTCTCTTTTACGAAATTCGTGCTGGACGCTTATCGCTGACTCGCATTTGTTGAAGCGGAGGATGCAAAACGCTTTGTTGTTGGGTCGCCATATCGAAAACAACTGATACCGGGGAGATCTCTACCGGTAATCTCAACAAACTTCGACGATCTTCTCTTTCCAATGTTAAGAGGAAAGTTTAGCTGCCGTCAACGGCTGTGCAGTTATAATAATTTGACTATTACTGACTTTCGAAACACCCAGTAATATTGTCGCAAATGATGAGGTCAAGGAAGCCAGTAAGGTTTTTGGCACCAATCCCTGAAATACTTGTCAACGATGTAGTTAAGAGCATAATTGTCTTACATTTGATATTTTCCAAACATTAGAGGAAAAGGTGGTAATGAAATTACCCCTTTTTTGTTTTTTTGTAATTAAAAATTTATAAGCTATCCTAAAAGAAGTCACTATAGCGCAAGGAGTGTGATATTTTGTTGGCATGAAGTATCATTTTTTTGAAATAAATAAAATTCTCAAAAACTTTTGATCAGTTCAAGCAGATCAGATGAGCTCTTGTGTATGTATCATGGTCCCCGGGGGAGGGGGGCGATTTTAAATGTATAGAGAAAAAAAAAAGTTAATGAACTCAAGAATAAAATCAACAATCCATAGTCAAAACATTGAAATTAATACATGGAGTAGATATTATTCATTACTAATCAAACAATGAAACTTAGGCGAGTTTTCTCTGTACTAAAATAAACATAATACATGTACTATTTCTGCTATAAAAAACTGAAAATTAACAAATCAATATAATTGAAGTTTAACGGCAGAAATCACAGACATAACAATATCCATCTGGTCCGGCACAATCACTATAAGCTCACATTTACCATCTTTGGCATTGTACCCATTCTTCACTCCGGCTATCACTTTTGCTACCACCGCGGAAGATGCAATTAGCCTCCATGTTTTCAGGTATTTTGCTCAAGTTAAGGGCATCTTCCGATTCGGAATCATTATCTATAATTTCCTCTTGTTCTTCCTCTTTGTTACTGTTAGTCTTAAGTGTTGTCGCTCTCTAGCCTCTGGTACTTCTGCTTCTTCCTCGTACATTGCCTCTACCATGGGCGGCACGGCCTCTACTACGGAGATCATGGCCTCGGTTACAGTTACGACCACATTTACCACCAAATAAAATGATGAAACCAAAATGTGGATTACAAACCCCTGGGGCCATATTTACGAACAACAACAGGGGGCCGAATTAAAGAAAATCACTGGGTTTGACAAACAAATAACAGTAATGTGACCTGACATGTGTTTACCTTCAACATGTCACAGACGGAACATTATAATTATACAGGGTGTCCCAAATTGATGTACACACTCTTTGAAACGTTGTAACTAGCGGTTAACCACAGGTTGGGTGACCACCTGGAAATGTCCATCGCCCCCCGTGCTTCGGAGGGCACGTTAAGCCGTCGGTCCCGGCTGCTACTGTTGTATAGTACAACAGACTCAGAGAGTCGCAGTGCTCAGGTTTCCTAGTATAACCAGTTCGGTTTCTAGTATAACCACTTTGGTTTCATGGTAACCACCCCTTACAGTTCATTCATTCAACGTTATAACTCAGCAACGAAATGAGACAGAAATATAAGTTAAAATTTGAAATGAATTTATCTCCTTATAATGGGGAAAAAATTGTGAAATAATAAAACAAAATTAAAATTAAATTAGAGTCACCAAACTTGAAAAAACTTAGGAGATGAAACTAGTCTATTGAGGATGAAGTTCTTGTGTAGTCTATTGAAGATGGGAGAAATAAAACCAGTCTATTGAGGAATGTAGATGAAGTTCTTGTGTAGATGATGTTGATAGGAGAAGACGGTGATCTTGAAGTACTGATGAAATTTTGAAGGGTTGATTCAAATTTTGGGGTAAATTTCAATAGACTAGTTTCATCTCCTAAGTTTTTTCAAGTTTGGTGACTCTAATTTAATTTTAATTTTGTTTTATTATTTCACAATTTTTTCCCCATTATAAGGAGATAAATTCATTTCAAATTTTAATTAATATTTAACCTCCTTACATCAATAATTCAGAAATATAAGGTTTGTTGTATTTTATTCCTTAAAATTCCTTAAGCCCGTGCATGTTCACAATGTCCACCTTCTGCCACAGTACACTCCCAACACCGACGTCGAACAGAGTGACATACCGACTGGTTTGTAGCCAATGGAATATCGTTGATGGAATGCTCAATATCTGATCTCTTGATTCTGTCAGTGATTGTGGGTTTGTGGCGTGCTCCATGTTCTTTAAAGTTCTCCAAAGGTAGAAGTCGAGAGAGGTTAAATCGGGAGATCGCGGCGGGAACTCTGTAGCACTTCCTTTTCGTCCTATCCATCGTTGATTGCGTGATCGAGGAAAATTCTCACAAGAAAGTGAGTTGGAGCCCCGTCTTGTTGAAAGTAAACCTCTTTTCCATTCTCGAAGAGATCATGGAATCATGAGTTCCAACATTTGTAGGCAAGAGTGACCCGAAGTTAATCCACTGGAGGACAGATCACACCACACAATGCTTTTCCAGCGCCATCAGGATCATCACAACAAACCTTATATTTCTATCTCATTTCGTTGCTGAGCTATAACGTTTCAAAGAGTGTATACATCAATTTGGGACACTCTGTATATTACAACCACAATCTCTTTTGCACATTTCTATATTAATGAAAACAAAAATTTTCGTTGCTATCGTGCGTTGGTAGTACTGCTTTACCAACAACTGAGTCAAAAGCAAGCAATATCTATAATTTAAATTTTGCAACTAGTTATTGCTTTATTGGATATTTTACTCATTTCCTAGACGACATTATTTGTTGACTTATTAGGCTGAGGGGCCAAATTACCAGCAGAGGACCACATTACCATTCTTCTCTCTACTAATGTTTTCAAAATGACGCTGGTATTCCCTGTTTCAAATGGAAAGGTTGAGAGATGCTTTTTTGCTTTGGGCAAGGTAAAGAATTATTGGAGGAAGAGTCTTGCATAAGAGTTATTAGAATAGCTATTAACGTTGGGTATTACACTGGAAGGACCGCATGTATATAGAAAAAGCTGTAGATAAAGCTGTAGAAAATTTTTTTAATAAATGCAACCGACAAGCAAATGCAGAGACAATCAAATTGCCTTATGACCTGCAGAGACAATCAAACTTAATTGTAATATTAAACAATTACATTTGAAGGTAACGCGACAGTACTATAAAAATAATATACAGGGTCGGGACACATTAATATGATCACCTGTACTCGAACATGGTGGAACGTTCCATGGTATGCAGATGAAAAATCATTGCATATCATTAAAAGCTGACAACAGCAGACGTGTAGTAGTATCCGTTAACACAGCAATTGTCGCCGTCATGGGCAGAGCAAGTGACCTGTCGGACCTCCAAAATGGGATGATCACTGGCTATCGGGCCTAGGGGGGCGCATTTTAGAAACTGACACCTTTGTGAACTGCTCTAGGGCTGCCGTCGTGAAGGTGTACCGCGACTGGACGAACCAGACAGTTTCGAGCAACCGAAGAGATAACTGTGGGGCCCCACGGGCCATCGACCCTAGAGGCGGGCGTCGGTTACGACGCCTGGCCAAAGACCAATCGGCGTGCCACTGTTGAGCAACTGACAAAGCAAATGAACAGTGGGGCCACTAGGCGTGTCAGCACCAAGACAGTGCAACGATCCCTCTTGAGGTTGGGGCTCCGGAGCAGGCAACAGCACCCATGTTGACGCCTGTGCATCGCCGAAATCGCCTCCAATTCGCAATGGACTATCGCCATTGGACCTCGGCCGAGTGGCAAAGGGTTGCTTTCTCTGACGAGTCTCGGTTTCTGGTGAACAGAGTGGACGGACGATGGAGAATTCGCCGGGAAGCATCTGACAACAGGCATCCCGACACCATCGCTGGCAGACGACAGGCTGACGGGGGATGTGTGACTGTTTGGGGTATGTTTTCATGGTATGGTCTGAGTCCACTGATACCGCTGGAGGGTACACTGAATGCTGTTCGTTACCTCACGATCGTCACAGACCAGGTACACCCGGGTACACCTTTCAACAGGACAATGCTCCCATACTGCCAAAATTGTCCAGGACTGGTTCGAGGAGCATGAGGATGAATTCAAGCTACTCCCATGGCCACCAAACTCCCCGGACCTCAACCCCATTGAACATTTGTGAGATCATCTCGATCGCCATGTCCGCACGGTGATGGAATTACGGGATGCACTGATCGCCGAATGGTCCCAGATACCTACAACCACCTTCCGAGGACTTATTGACTCTCTGCCACGTCGACTAGCTGCTGTGCTTGCCGCCAAAGGTGGATATTCCGGATACTAGCAGGTGGTCATATTAATGTGTCCCAACCCTGTAAGTGCTATGGTATCTTTAGCTTGGGTAAGTCGGGGGTTTTCATATAAGAATGCGACTGCCGATTTGCGATTCGATTGTCGATTGTTGCTGCATCTCCATATGAGTTGTTTTATAAATGACAGCGATCTCGCTGACTGATTGATTAATTTTGAGCTACAGGTACCCAAACAGGTATTCAACAGTTTTCATTTTTCCAACGATGGAATACTCTGGATATCGCACCTTTCGAGAATCCAGTCAGCCACTTCGATGTTTCAATCTTGGCTCCAGCAAGACGACCACCAACAATGAGTCCTTTTTCGACGTCACTTACGTCCTTCTTTTTCCCATAATGATCAAATTCTATGTTAGACCCCGAACTTTTTAAATAAGTGTACGCTTAATCTCAAATTTTTTTGCATAAAAAACTGATTAAAAGTAAGTTTTAGTATTTTATAAAATCCAATAGTTTTAGACCCCTCATTCACGAAAAGAAACTGAACACGCACGTTAAAGCTTAAAAAAATTTATTTCGAAACTTTTCTTTTTTCATTGTTTGTTTTTCCTTGAAATTCATTTTTTATAGCAAGAATCGAAATGTCTCGACAATTATTCTCCATGGCATCGTATATCTTTTTAATATTTTTTTTCTAATTTTCCATAAACTCTGTCTTAGTTATGACGCCATAGAGTTGTTCTGGATACACAGCGGGGGAGGAAACAGGGCGCAATAGAGGTGAAATGATGACGCAGAAAAAGATAGGAAATTCGAGTCAAATTAAAAATCTAAGAAATTAAACTCTATTTTTATAACCACCTTCCTTTCTCTTTTCTTCTTCCATTATTTATGAAATTTCAACTCAGAAACAGCCTTCTAAAAATAGCATCCACTCCATGTCACCTTGGTCTGAACGATTTTCCAATTCGCTTGTCATCCAAACTCGTATAAAAAAATTCTCATAGGCATTCATAATCCATCCAAATCGAAAGTAAGGGAGGGTTGGATTAAAAGCTCTCTCTTTGTCAAACCAAAGGATTGCGAAACCCCTAACACAAACTTCTCCATGGCGACGTCAACGCTCAATTCGCCAGAGATCGAGTTACAGGTAACTACGACTGAGGAAAAAAAAAGTACATAGAAAGGTATAGAAAGGCGGGGTGGAGCAATCAAAGAGACCTGGAGGCAATGAACTCTGACGAAACGATTTTGTTTCGTAAATTTCTAGCTGAAGTTTCAAGGAAATTTAATTACACGGTTAGGGATGAAAATTTTAAGTTTTCTCTTTTAGAATAAACATCCCCAGAAATCAATGAAAAATTTCTAATCGAGTCCTATCCCAAACGTAAAATTAATTTCCTCTCTTGAATTTGAAGTCAATAACCGGAAGATTTTTTTTTTGAGAAAACTCTGATATTTTAAACTTCCTTAATTAACTTTATGCTTTGCTTGCACTTGAGCTAAAAATAGTAACTCCACGAGATATGCTTAATTAAGCGATAAAAGTTATTACCACAATTTACCAAAACTCATCAAGTACTTCCTTTGGCTTAAAAATGAGCCGATACAGCTCAAAAATATTACATACGGAAATATACCTTGCTTTCACTCCGTAATGCATTATTAAGATGGAAAATTGTAGATGCATGCACCTTTTCCAGTGCATTAGGTGCATCGAGAGCTATGGTATCGAGATCATGAGAGCATATTAGTGTAGGTTGAATGAGAGAGGCAGATGCATAAAAAAGAATACTGCATCGATAAACAGTCATCACGGGCGATAAAAATACACTATATGATCAAAGTTTTTGGATCCCCTCTAAAACAACGTTACCTGTCTATGACGGCTGGTTTGTGATTCATATTCGTTTGTATGCTAGATTTCTGTTGTTCTGCAAATACAGTAAATTACATCTTTGTCAAGTGGAAATCTCAAGGAAGAAGTCGGTGAACTATGAATTTTAGGCTAAACTAAATGACAGATCGTCGAGTGCTAGCTTACGTGACTCGATGTAATAGGAAGTCTTCAGCTAAGAATTCAGAAAGGCCATTTCCAGTACCGCCAGTACAATCACCATTCGCTGTTTCCATAGCCATACCGCATAAGTTTTCCATTAAAGGAGTAAATGCGAAGCATCGTACAACAAAACACACTGTGCCACAGAAGATGGTATCTAACAATCAATAGCGTGGTAAAAATTGGGAGCGAGCGCTTCTGACTGGTGGATTACACATACCGTATTTCTTTTGGGGCGCGGCGATTATTTGAGGGCGGCGTTAAATGCTTTCATTCTGATTTATGTCAGATTTTTGCTTCCTTATTTTACTTTTTTTATTTTATGGGTAAATATTTTATGTTTCTGTTTCAGTTAATGGGTGAAATCTAGATTTATGCCTAACAGTGAATTTAATGATTCCATCATACCAAACGATACATCCCATCTTTTACATTTAATGTTCAATTTATAAATGGAATTTAAATGGAATTTTTAAATCATACTAATAATCTAGATGGAATCATTAATAAATTCCCAAAGTCGAATATGGTATTGTCGTTTGGTCATCAGCCCCTAAACGGCAAATAACTCGTGTTCAGACTGCGTATAACGATGTCTTAAGAGCGGCGCTGGGTCTCCCCAAAGTTTCTTCTATTATAGAGACCTGTCATGTTTACGGGATTCCAACATTGAGTAAAATAATTGCTTGTGCCAATCTTAAAGAATTATATAATGCTCTAACTAAAAACGATCATCCCATGCATTTTGTTAGAGATTGGTTAGATGATGCTGCGAAAACCAGGAAGACGCAGAAATATAAAATCACGCCTACCATGATAGTTTCTAAGTTCCGTGAAGCCTTTTTCCCTTATAATGTTATTTCTGTGTGTAATGAACTTAATTATAGCACTAGGAATCAGGTGATTAATTGTACCTTAGACCGCTGTTTCAACCATAAGGAACATGCTTATAATATTTTATTGCAGGCTTTGGATTTGCTTTAACCACCTTAGCTTGTCTGCTCGTACATATCCCCTGTTGGGATGCAAATATTCTAAATAATAATAATAATAATTCACTATTAGACATAAGTTTCTATTTGTTGCCTTAATAAAATTATAATTATCGTAATAATAACAATTTCTTTAAAATGATAATAAATTGGTAATTAATTTTCTACTTATAAAAGCTGCGGCGTTTACTTCACTTTAACTGTTTCTGAAGCGGCAATAAAATGGCAGCGGCTATAATTCAAAGATATACGGCAGTCATGAATAATCATTTATATAAAATCAGCGACGGTAGACGTTGTCACAACAAAGAAAAAAATCTAACAATGGGTTATTCCCCGATTATACAAACGGGTGGGTTCGCTTCTAGTCTACATATATAAAAGAAGAAACTGACTGAGAGAGTGATCAACGCACAGCCCAAACCATAAGGCCTAGAAACTTGAAATTTTGTACAGAGGTTCTTTACAAAATGTAAGTGAGCACTAAAAAGGGGTTTTTCGAAATTCAACCCCTAACGGGGAAAAGGGGGGTTGAAATTTTGTTAACACATTAACTGGTGTTGCAGTCCCTCTACGTTCATTAATATTTCATTCATATTTATTCAGATAATTTCATTGGAAAACGATAATGAAATCTTAATGAGCAGTTTGCCTTGGAGTTTTAATTTATTATTCTCAGGCCTGTTTCAAACTTCTAATATTTTAAAATTTTAAATCTTTCATTCTTAGGTTTTTAAGAGATATTCAGTTTATTATTATTATAACTGGTTTGAAAAATAATCAATTGTATAGAAAGTTTTTCTTACTTTCTTAAATATTATCAAAACAAACTTTACATACAAAACTTTTATATTTTCTCTGTATTATTAATCTAACAATATAGAAACTTCCCTATCCTACTCTCATCAAAGTCTTAAAACGCAAAATAATCCTAAAACTGACTTCACCTCTTTCTACAGCAAAGAACTATGTGGCCGGCGATATAACTCAACCTCATCAACACTAAAATCTAATTAGCAACTAACGTCCTTACTTTAGCACTAAAAAAAAAAAAGAAAAGAAAGGCAAGCACTATTAAAGTCCTAAAAATTTCATGTGAAGAGTTCGCGTCGTTCCATTAGGAACATTATTAACTCATGAGAATCAGGGGTCCTCCATCAGAGGACAGAGTAGATGTCACTAGTTGACAAAGGCGGGGGGTGTGAAAGTAATAATGACGTCGTGGCTGCCAGGTAAAAACAAAAAAGAACGTCAAACCATTCTCTTCAATTTAACATCCTATTTGGGTTAATGATAGCGGCGATGGTCGCCCTGGGTGCAATTCATACACGAAGGCCCTCAAAGTGAGCCACCAGGCTCCTGACGTCATCAATATATTAATACGCTTTACATACAAGGACTGATGAAATTCGTCACTAAAACCACATTTCGCAATCTAAATTAAATTATTTCGTGTATCCGGGGAAAACTAAATTGGTTTATCTTTTGTCTGATATGCAAGAGCAAATATGAGGTAAGTGTATAGACACCACTTAATACAGGAACCCACGATCCGGAATAGTGGTTAATTCGGAAATTCTATCATGGAAAAAATTCTAATTTATCTGGAAAGTAGTTATATCAATTTGGAAATATGAGAGAATTCATGTGATCGCCTAGTTACGTTTACAATCTGGCAGCATTGTAAATATATTTTGTTATGGTTTGAGTTAAGTTCAGATTAACGGAGTTTGGTTTTTACTATTTATAAACATAGTCTTTTTTAAAGTCTTCCAGGTCAACTCACACTTAATAATAAAAACTTACATTTGGCAACTGATATCTCACTGTTACATCATTCATTTCTTGTTATATTTGTGCTTATTTTGTAGATAATTATTCATCTTTATTTATAATTTCCATTGATTTCGTTCAACTATTTGTTTTATAGCTTAAATGAAGTCCGGCGAAGAACACGTAATTCGGGGAAAAAAGGCTCGAATTCAAGGGAAGCGGCAAAAGAAATCAATGATATGGAAGGCCCTACGACTGTCAACGAACACATGATACAAAAATGGCTCAAGTGCTTCAAGGAAGGTAACACCAGCTTCGAAGACTAACCAAAATCCGGACGGCCATCTATTATCAAAGAGGAAAGCCTTCTGCAAAATGATCTAAGAGCGATACCAACATCCACAGATTATCGTCAGAACTGGCCCTTCTCAAAGTACCAACATTAGCAGCTCCATCATCTTCGATCTGTGTATGGTCGAGTGGATCTTTGCAAACAACTGCTGGATAATCTCTAGACGTGCCGTTTCTGATGTTGAGTTGTGTAATTGAGAATGAAAAGGAAATCTGGACAAAGGAAATCAGTGGTTCATTCCATCCATGCGGTTGGGGATGGAATTTCGAAGGTATGTTTCACTGCTGCAGTGAGTTTATGATGTTCTTAAGGCCCGCTGCCCAGCACAGTAAAATTGAAAAAGTATACTCTTTCAGCATGACAACGCCTCAGTATATACACCCAACGCTAATTGGACTAATACCAAACCCCGGAAATTTAAGGGAACTGAAGTGTTATTCCACTTTGCATGCAGGCCAGACCTTGCGGCAATTCGGTCCATTATAATCTCCTTCGGTCCATGGCCCACTTTCTGTGCGAATGGCAATTCAACAATATGGAGAAGGTCGAGCGTGTTTTTTTGGTCAAGACTTTTTATCATTGTGACCAGAGCCAACACCTTCTAGACACAAGGCCTCGGCATGGAAGACTCTAACGTCAAACAGTAAGCAGCAAGGCCAACTATAAATACAGACCAGGGCAGTCGAAAACAATAAAAGGTGATTTTCGACTGCCCCGGCCTGTATTTATAGTTGGCCTTGCTGCCTACTGTATGACGTCAGTCTTCCGTGTCGAGGCCTTGTGTCTAGAAGGTGTTGCCAGAGCCCTGTAGAAACACTCAGCAATGGTCTATCACTAGACTCTAGTGCCTTTAATTTCCTTTAGTCTCAAGTGTTGATCCTGAAAGTTTGAAATACAGATCTTTTTCCGTTCAAATGTTATTTGGTCTATACCCTGTGAAACACCGCCGTAAACAACTGCAGTACTGTAGTCGTCGAAAATAAGCCTAAACACAAACTTTCACGGCACTAGCTCCACCTGTTGACGAGTTATTCAACTAACAAATTGGTCATAGCCTATGAAACATCCGGTATAATGATCCTTATACAAGTAAGTATAATACACGGTTGGACATTTCATGAATACATCCATGATATAGCCTGACACGAGTATTAAATTCATTCTTAATCAATATAACCAATAACGCCATTAAAGAAATCTCATTATTTACTCACGTCTTATGATATGAGTATTGAGTATAGAAAGCTTGTAAATACTGCAACATCTTTAAGAATCTAATCAATATCTCCTAAATATATGTAATTAAAATTTTTTAAACTTATTTTCCCCTGAATATTCTAAATTTTATAGTTAAAAAAAGCAAAAATATTTTAAATTGCAATAAGAAAAGTAAACAAAAAACAAACATCATGAAAAACCCATAACAAGGTTAAATAAGTGTATAAAAAATTTAATAGAACTCGATAGAGGAAGTGCAGAAGAGGATGGAATTTTAATTACAATTTATAAACTTTAATAAGAATTACCCCCCGCCACGCCTCGATGTTGTTTATGTTAAAGAAAAATACCGGAATTTCACATTTCCGATTGCGTAGTGCCTCGATGGTTTAATATATAAAATGCTAACAAGGTATTCAATAAAACCTTGAGGGAATACATATTTCGACAAGAATCACACAAGAAGCCATCTAAACCTCTATTTTGATCTAAATTAAAATTTCAGTTGCAATCGATTTTTTATCCTTTTTATAAAGTAATAGCAATGAAGTGCAGCAATGCTCAGCTCGCAAGCGATCGCTAGAATAAAATTAATTTTTCGAATAATAATTTAAAAAATTTGCCATTAAAATGGAAGAGAGAAAGGTGGAAAACTGTTCCGCACTAATTATCTCCAGTGGGCACGAATTCAATGCGAATAAATCTACTCAAGGACTTGGTCGGACTGCGATCGATACGTGGAACAAATGAATTATCGCGGCCAATAACGGCTTCCGTTTATGCTCTTGACGACGCAATAAATATCAAAATTGAAATTTAGAAAGAAAAAAAAATTGTATTCCACGAGGTTTCGAATGAGTGCAGTCAATTTCAACGATACCATCATTCAGTTCCACTTGGGCGATAGATACGTCAACAAATCGTTAAAATAATTAGAGTTGGAGATTATCATTTGGATTATTGCTTTACAGGACGAAATATTTATTAATTTCAAGAGAAATAGGCAAACCGCGATTATAGTGACAAAGTTTAGTAAAAAAAATCCTAAAAATTCTCTAATTTTAATGAGCATAGTGAATAAAGTGAAAAAGTATCAATATACAAGAGACTTTCTTATTGAGTAGAAATACAATATGTCAAGAGACTTCCAATAGTAGATATAGTCAAACAATTAACAGGCACTCCATCACTATGGAGATTAATGAATACTATTCAAGCCATATGCAGGGGTCGCGCTATTGATCGCCAATTTCACCAATGGCCCCCAAAAAATCGAAATGGCAATTTTTATTTAGTAGTGGCGAAAGACGGTGGCGAAAAAAAAAATCATGTTTACACCATAATTTTGAGAAATTTTGAATTACTTCTAGATTGAAGCTTAAAATTAATCAGATCATTTTATTGTGAACATGATTTATTGATTTATCTTTTGGAAGTCACTGTATGCATAAATTTTATAAGCCATTAATGTGTCATCATACACAACTTTGTCCTCTTGAATAAATATCGCGCTTGGCATAACGGTTAACTTGTCATTATCCGACGTTTGTCATTGACGCCTGCATTAGTTGGCATCGTAGTTGCCAAGTTAGTGGATATTCCGATAAATTTAGCGGATTTAATTTCATTAGTAGGCTACAATTGAATTCAGTGGATAATCATGAGTTGGCGACACTGATGGCTAAAAAAGAATACGAAAGTAGCTGGAAATAAGTTGTACTTTCAGAATCGTACATTCGCACAGGCCTACCACCAAGTCATGAAATTTCAAACAAACTTCATTCTCTTCTGGGGGGGGGGGGGCGGAGATTCTTGAAACCTTAATTACCCCAAATCCAAAATGACTCTTTGCAGCCAAACAGTTTCTTTTCAAAAAAAGTTCGTCTCAATGAGAGGAGACCGTTCATGTCGTTTTTATTGGGTTTGGGTCGATGAAATGAATGCCTCTGCCATTTCTTAATTTTTAGAAAAAATTTTTTATTTCTCTAAAAAAGCTTAACCCATTTCCATGAAAAAAAAGTCAATGCACAGTTTAAGGACCCCTCTAAATACAAATTAATTTTTTTCTATAAAAATAAACAAAAAAAAAACTATCGATGGAGGGGGTGAGGGGGAACGTTAATAACTCTAAAACGGCTCATCAGAGCCAAACAAGTAATTTACAAAAAAATAAAATAATTCGCCTTAATAAGAGGTACAATTTAAGGTACCCTCTAAGTATGTGTAATTTTTATTCGGTTCCGCTATCTGCGGTTTCAGAGGAGTTAGCTGCACAAAATGGGTCACATACGTAGAGACGAATTTTTTTTTTTTTCAAAATTTCAACATATCATTTCGAATCATGAGTTTTTAAATCGATTTCAGAAAAAAAAATTTTTTGAGGTTCGGAAACGAACACATAGGCCTGCGTAATAGGTCAAAAATATGAAAATGCCTAAACAGTGGCTACAAAAAAAAATACTTCCAGATCCATCTCTGCATATGGAAGAAGAGGCATAAATATTGCTTCACCCACTGCTATTCTTTTCTTAATAAAGGCCGTAGCCAATTTGGACTGCTCAATTCCTCCTGACTCAGCAGCATGCAAACATTTAGTCAGTGGTTTGTCATCCGCTCATTCGTTTCACGTGCACAAATAAAAATAAAAATGACTATTCCAACATAAATAATACTGGATTTACTAACAACTATAAAGGTGACAATGAAAAAGGTGACTTCCCTGCAATATCAATTTACTCAAAGTGTCAATATGAGCGGCTGGAGACTATTTATTCTTTCATTTCGATTAATGAAGCATTGCTTTCTTAACTATGGATATACACTGAAGAGCCAAAACAGCTGCAACTCGCCTTGACATGGATGCCACAAGTTCTTGGTAGATGACTGGAGACAGGTTGTACCAAATGTCTAAGCAGCGGTCACGCAAAGTCGAGATATTCCGACATGGTGATGTTTGAGTTCTGAACTGCCGCTCCATGACACCCCAAATGTGCTCTATCAGATTAAGATCCGGCGAGTAAGGTGGCCAGGACATTAATTGGAATTCATCCTTATGCTCCTCGAACCACTCCAACACAATTCAAGCCTTGTGACATGGAACGTTGTCCTGCCGGAAGATTCCATTTCCAGTTGGGAAGACAGACGCCATGTAAGGGTGCAACTGGTCCGCAATGATGTTCAGATAGTCCGCAGCTTTCATGGTCCGTTCTACCACAACTACGGGGCCCAGAGTCGCCCATGAGAACGTCCCCCAAAGCATAATACCGCTACCAGCCTGTGTATGGCCTGCTGTACAGGGGAAGGGGGGGGGGAGCAACCGTTCGCCTGGAAGTCGGCATATCCTGACACGACCATCGACGTGATGAATGAGAAATCATGATTCATCCGACCAGTCAACTTTCTTCCACTTATCTATGGTCTAGTCTAGATGTTCCCGGGCCCACTGTGGTCAACAGAGGCACACGAGTGGGACGTCTGCTGCGCAATCCCGTATCCAATAGTGTCCGCTGAACTGTGTGTTCCGAAACGCTTGCACTTGGACCTGCGTTTGTATTGGGCTGTCAGCTGAATATCATAAGTCGAGAAATGAATACACATTTATGGATAGAAATAAAGTTATAAATTATAATGTCTTGTTCTCAAATAGGGGTATTCTTAGGATTTGAGGAGGTTCTTAAAATTTGTATGGACTCTTCTATCTTTCAAATGGGGTGACCTTTCGATAGTTTTTGGTCGGCATAATTCGATTTCTTGTCTTTTTTGTGATATGAGATAGCATGTTCGTTAAATCTCATATGGACGATTTGACATGCCCACATAAAACTTATCACAGACTTTACAGTTTAGACGACAAACACCGCTTGTGAACTGTATAAAGCCTTTAGTGATTCCATTCATCCGGAACACTTTGTTTTACTTTGGATTGTCAACACCAACAAAGACAGGACTACTCAAATGTATAAAGCCATTCTTTCTTGCGACACCCCTTCTCCTTTAATATTTTTGATAAACAAAATAATCATTCTATATTATCATGTGTTGCAATGTTCGTGAATATGTAAAATCATGTCAAGCATGTTGATAATGTTATCGTAGATTTATAGATTAAACGGAATGGGGATAGTATTAAATACTCCCGCTTTACCAAAATATTTTACAGAGGGACCAGTATATTAACACATTCATAATTATAAATAAATTTCTGACAGAAGAAGCTGACAGAAGCAGCTGACAGATTCTCGAAAGGTGCGATATACAGAGTATTCAACAGTTGGAAAAATGATCTACATATTTTCTCTAAAAGGGATAACTGGACTCGGAGGCAATCATGAGCGAGGCCGCCGTCGTTTAAAAGATTTGTACAGAGAAACAGGACATCAACTATGAAGCAAGTGACAAATGATTGTAAGCTGCTCTCGATCCTTATCTGCAGAATCATGCGCCAGAAATTGAAGCGGCTCCAAATTCGCAGTCGAATGCTTATAAGAAAACCTCAGATATCTGGAAAGAAGAGGAAAATTCTTCTACAGTAGTGTTTGAAATGTCGCGACTGAACATATAAAAAAAATTAGAAAAAGGTTATGTGATCTCACGAATCACGTTGTTTTGTGCCGACGCTAAGCGGGATTCAACAACTCCCAAGATTCTGGTGGTAATACCATGGTTAGGGAACTTCTTTTACTGAATGATATTCATGGATATTCAAGAGATCTCCTGCTGGTTCTCCCCCGTTGGATGGGATGCTCCTTTGGCTGTGGTTTCCTTCTTTTTCTTGCGTTTGCCTTATGGTCCCCTGGACTAGGTAGGTAGGGGTTTTCTCCAATCAAATCAGGTGCGTTCCATGGACTACTTGAACTGTTGCCGACCAAATCCATCCTGCAAAACTGCGTTTTCTTTTCCTGCATGAGACAGTTTCTTTATAGATGAAAGTTTGTGTGCTTGTTTCTTATACAGTTTTATTCCAATCTTGATGAAATTTTGCACACTTGATCTTCAAAGCAAGAGAAAGGTCACTGTCTACTAGAAAGAATAATAATTGTCGATGATGAAATCCGGTCTGAGATGTTAAAGGCCTTAAATCAGGATGGTATCCTGTGGCTGAGTCGTATGTGCCAGGCTGCTTGGATATCTGCCCGGCCCCTAAGCAATGCCAGACAGGAATTGTGGTCCCTATCTTCAAATAGGGAGGTCAGAGAGACTGCAAGAACTATCGATGCATCTCTTTGTTCAGCATTTCTGGGAAAGTTTATGTTAAGTGTCTGGAGAAGAGACGTCGGGAAATAGTCGACCCCAAACTGTCGGGGGAGCAGTGTGGTTTCCGACCTGGCCGAAGCACGACGGATCACATCTTCGCTCCAAGGCAACTCTTTGAGAAATTCTGGGAGTATGCAAAAGATGTACGCCTGCTTTGTGAACCTCGAAAAAGCATATGACAGAGTTCCTCGGGAGAAGCTCTACCAAATGTTGCAAGAGTACGGAATGGATTGGCAATTACTGGTTGCTATCGTATCTCTGTTTGGAAGCTCCGAGACGTGCGTCCGGATAAATGGCATTAAGTCAAGACCGTTCACCGTGGGTGTTGGACTCCGCCAAGGGTGCGCACTGTCGCCCCTTTTGTTCATTATCTTTATGGACTGGATAGACGGGGACAGCCGAGGCGTTGAGCGTATTTGTGTGGGCGACTGTTTGGTGGAGAGGTTGCTCTTTGCTAACGACCTTGTCCTCCTTGGGTATTCTCGCACGAACCTTCAGCATGCACTAGACCGGTTTGCAGCCAAATGTGAAGAAGCTGGGATGAAGATCAGTGTGGCTAAAACCGAGGGTCTGGTCCTTTCAAGACAGCCTACTGAGTGTGCTCTCCATGTTAGGTGAGCACCATTGAGACAGGTGGAGAAGTTCAAGTATCTAAGAGGAATGAAAATTAACCCGGAGAAGACGGCCACTCAAATTTCAGAAAACTCATAGTGATAAGAACACTTCTCTTAAAATCTTAGGAGTCCTCTTTGACAGTCAACTCAAATTTGATCAACAACTACAGCATATCTTGAGATGTGCTAATCGCCTCACCTTCCTTGTCTTTAGACTCCAAAAAACCCTCTCTAGAAGGGAGATTATTATTCTTCTTAAGGCAAAGGTTTTCCCAAAATTTACATATGCTATTTTAGTTTGGAAATCTTTTAATAAACACACGCAACGAAAATTAAATGTGTCTTTTAACAAAATTTTACGAGCGGCTTTTAATCTGACTCCTAGACGCTAGTTTGTAATGAACATAAACTAATGACTTTTAATTCTTTACTCAACTTTATTAACCTTAAAGAGCTTGCAAAAGCATATACTAATAGCTCTCACCCTTCATGCTTTCATGGCTTAACCAGACGGACACAGCAAGGAAATCGACCTTCTTACTTCTCATCCCTCCTCGCATAATTCTGTGTTGGAAAGAAATGTATTTTCCTTTCAATACTGCCCACCTCTGGAATAGTATGCCAGTTGAACATCGTCAGAACATTATTGCCTGTGAGATCCCCAACTGTCGTGACCATCAGAGACATATTCATGACATCCTTCGGACGTGGATTTGGAATATCCACATTACCCAATTAGACTGACCCTGCAAAGCTTCATGACTTTGCTCCATTGGAGCGCATATAAAATATTAATAATAATATCTCGGAATTGCATTCACGAGTGATAAGCGGCAGGATAAAGAAATGGATGCTCGGATCAGACATGAATTGTGGCGATCCGTGGTAACGAAACGTGAGCTGGGAAACAAAGCCAAGCTCTCCGTTTTCAAATCTCTGTCCCTATTCTCACTTACGGTCATGAGTTTTGGATAATGACAGAAAGAGTGCGATCGCGGGTACAAGCGGCCGAAATGAGATTTCTGAGAGGTGTTGCAGGTATTACCCTACTAGATCGAGTGCACCGCAGTACAATAAGGGAATCTTTAAATGTTGAGCCGGTACTTCTCCACATTGAGCAATCTTAGTTGCCCTTGTATGGCCACGTGATACGGATGCCGCAAACTGGTCTTCTCAGGCAGTTGTTATTTTCCAAGCCGGTGGCTAAGAGACCAATGGGTCGGTCTAGAACCAGATAGCTAGACTGCATGGAAAATCTGGGTTAGAGTCGCTTGTTATTACCATGGAGGACATGCGCCTGATGGCGGAAGATCGCGATCGCTGGAGATTCTCCATAGAGCTGCTGCCCCCGTGACCCTAACGGATAAGCGAGTTTGAAAAGTAAGTAATTCGCGACAAAGGAGGTGTAATAAAATACTGAACATAGGTTTCTACCTCATTAATCCGTAAAAGTATATAGAAAGCCTTCTCAAGAGGAAGAACTAAATAGAATTCGGCTTAGTCTTATTAAAAGACAAATTACAGAAACGTTCAAATTTAATATGATCTATTTCATTTGAATATAATAAATTCATGAGATAATAAAATAATTACATTTACAAATACGGTACTCATTGAATATAATCGAAGATATTATTATAAGAAAATATAAAATAATTCAAAAGTTTCCTTCATAACAAACATATAGAAAAAATGAGTTACCTTATGTAAATATTGATTAAATAATTTCCCTCCTAAAAATGGAAACAGGAATCCATTTTTTATTGATAAAAATGGAATAAAGTGGATTTCAAATAAATCCACATTCTATGGCACTTTAAACAGAATTTTAAAAGTGTTTCCTAGAATAGCCTAATCTCATGTTACTATTCGCAAAAAAACGCGGTTAAAAAGTTGAGCTTTTATTATTAATAATAAAAAATTCATTAAAGCAAAATTTATTTCTTCCATGTTTCATTCAAGAGTTCGATTTCATACGTTGTAAAATATTAATTCAGAAGCTTAAAATTAGAAGAGGGGTAACAGCGAAGGTTAGCAAAAGTTATTTTAAGTGTATAGACGTCTACGCAAACATTCCAAAACGAAAAAATTCTATTAAAATATCGATTTTCCACATGTTCAATAACATCTCTAAAAATATTTTGTTTACGAATACTAAATTCACTATACATAAACATTGCCTTTTCAATTTAATAAGAACACGCCACGATGGATGATTGCTAGAAGAACTGGATGAAGCACTCCCAAAAGGTCACCATTCTTTACCATATTCACGTGTTTGGAGTGTACAACAAATAGTTTAAAACGAAAAACATGCACCTTGAAACCGCAAATCACACAACAAACAAAAACGGGTGGCTGAGGAGTCTTAGAAAGCTTTTTGGGTTCGTGACAGCCTACTGAAGGCCCACAGTGAAGTAAACAATAGAATTCAATGTTTGGTTGCTAGCCTCATTCATATACATAATGTAATAGCTTTCAATGGCAGTGTACCAGAGCAATATCTCGGCGTTGATATCATCATGGTCTTTTAATCCTCTGGTCTGTGCTCAGCAATAAATGCATACATTAGCTGACAGCTTTGTTAAGTTGAATGCTTGTTAAAAATACATTAAGCTTGGGCTGCAAGCTCATACAATAGAGGGAGTGCAAATCAACTCTTCAGTAAATATAACAGACTAACAATGGAATCGCACGTGCGCACAGACCAGAGGGTTAAAAGACCATGGTAGTACTGTAGAGTACCACGGCTGTCTGAGAAAAAAAGAGGAAAGCAGGCTTTTCTGTGAGCTAAAGAACAAGTCATTGGACCCATGTTTGTTGCATCTGAGTACACATTGGAGCCGTTTTTACCAAAGAATTTCTAACTGTGTACACCATAGTGCTCAGCACGAAAGAAAAAGGTAACTGGCGCATGCGTACATGAAAAAAAACTCGTTCAACCAATCAGAAACGGACAGGAAACGGAGTATTACTTATTCCTGGCATTTCCAAAAGGTGAGGTCAAAACCCTTCACCGGCGGTTGGTTGGTCATGAATTCCGGTTAGCCAACCACGACGTCATTTTTCACGCGGTCGAAAACTGTTTTGTTTCGGTTTCGTCAGTATAGGGTGAGGCAGCGTTCATAGTAGGATATTTAAAGCACACCATTAGGATGTAAATGTAATTTATTTATTATCTCCTATGTTAGTTAATAGTTAAAGGTATACCATTTACAAATGTGTAAGTCATTGACCATTGCGTGGATTACTTTTTGAATATGACTCCTGTCAAATGATGCCCCCTCTGCACAACACATTCATCTAGACGGCGTTGGAAGCTTTCCATAACTCGGCGTAACGTGTATTCCCTGGGACATTGCCCAGGGAAGATCTGATGCGATCCTTCAACTCAGGAATGGTGGCACAACGTGTTCGGAAAATTTCTTGCTTGAGGTAGCCCCAAAGGAAAAAGTCTGCACATGAAAGATCAGGTGATCGAGGCGGCCAGGGAATGTCACCAAAACGGGAAATTACTCTGCCTTCTTCCCGGTTTGCCATTGCAAACAGAACCTGTTATTCGAAATGCACTGACCCACCTCACAATGGTGCGTCCATCTGGAACTTTCCCATGACGTCCCACGCTGGGTAGCAATAACAGACTCGTTATTCTTGAAATAACTTTCAACAGCAAAGGCACGATGCTGTGCACTCCACCGATCCATATCACTGTAACAATCGAAATGGCAACTCATTAGTACACGAATGCATGCAGTACGCCGTTGTTCTACGCAAGTCAAATTACGCTATGAACGCTGCCTCACCCTGTATTAACGTCCCTTTCAACTACTATGGTCATGTCAGGACGGCATTATAGGGCCCGTAAATTTTGCCTCGCAAGGGTTCTTTAATGTGCAGCCGGCAAACGACTACACGGGACCGAGGCTTGACTTCCCTTCCGAAGGAAGTGCGTGATCTCAGAATTTCTCCCTGAAAAATCCTCATCCGGGATCGAACCCGCGTACCCGGCGATCAATTAACTACTAAGCCACCGAAGCCGATCGGTCGAAAACGGCAGTTAGGCTCCTATGCCTAACCAGTTAGTCTAACCGCCCGAGAAAAAACGGTTAGTCCAGTGAGAAATTCTCGCTAACTCTTCTCACTGGTTAAGGTTTTTGATCTCGGCCTACATGAAATCGCTATTGTTGCAATATCCTTTAAATTGTTAAAAATATTATAAATTCTGATTCTAGCTTGACTTTTTATAGTTTTTCTTGGTCAAACAGACTTATAGGCAAGATAGATGCCACCATCTTTTTCAGACACTCTGAATAAAACAGACATCTACAATCGATAAGCAATTATATTACGCGTATGCTCGTTTTTTATTTCTTTCGTGGCGGGCATTATAATTGTTCTACTGTTACTATCTAATTCGTAGATAAAATAGTCTGAGTTTGACGAAAACCACATTTGTCGTATCATGCGAGGTAACCGTATGGGAATCGTTTCATGTTTCATCATATTCTCTGGAAGATGTCCAAAAATTTGTTCATGGACATCTATGATAAGGGGAAAATCATCATACCAGAAGGTTTGAAAATTTACGGAATGGAACGTGACGGAGTTCATTTTGCTATAGTTGCCTGCATAATCACCAGATCTCAATTGAGGAGAACAGTGACTGGGTGATCTGGATGAGAACAGTGTATGCCTTCATCACCGATACACTCTCTTTGAATGTTTAGTATAAATTATTTCAATGTTCACTTTTTCGAAAATTCAAAAGACACCGTTTCTTCAATTCGATACTCTTTCCAATCAAAACGAACTTTTGCTGCAGAAATACAGAGAATTCCACTTTATAGCTCTGCTTATATTCGAATGTTCCCAATGCGACTGCAAAAGGGAGACGTACAGCTTACCAAACCATCGATTGGAAACAGCTGATTTCAGACAAAAGTATAATTTGCCTTGATTACGTCGACGAAGAAGGTTCATGTGGAGAAGAGCAAACGAAAAATATGATGATGATGGTTTGCTTCATGCAACAAAATTTCCGTTGGTTTAAAGATTTGGAGGTGTATTACTTCTGAGGGTGTTGGCGAAATGTGTGTATTAAACCAAACGGTGAATTCGGATGTTTACATGAAGTAATAGAGCATTATTTGCTTCCTACAACTGGAGATCAGTTTGGAGACGGCAATACCAGCTCTCAAAGAGCAATGAAAGTTAAAGAATTACTGAACTCTTACAATGTAAAACACTTCAGTGGCCAGCGAACAAGTCCATATATAAAGTATAAACCGCTTAATACGAAATTGAAGGGACCAAGGTTTTCTTTCTTAATATCCGAAGACTGTATATAGTGCGTATAAATTTTATGATACCGGGTGTCTCAAAAATGACCGTTATACTGGTATATTTGAAAAATCAATAAAAACTAAACGGGCAGCGATAGAAATACACCGTTTGTTGCAATATGCTTGGGACAACAGTAAACTTTCAGGCAGACAAACTTTCGAAATTAGTTCACGGTGTATTTCGATCGCTGCCCGTTTAGATTTTTCAAATATACCGGTCATTTTTGAAACACCCGGTATATTAAATTTGACACGTTTATACAAAAAGACCAAAATTCATTTTAATTACTTACAAAAATAATCAAGAATAGTTGATTGCTTTCGCTGGCTTATCAAATTTTTATGTATAATATTACTAGTTTTTAAATGTTTTGAAAAATCTCATCTGGAACATCATTTTCGCACTTAATACAAATTTGTAGGATTTCTAAAACTTCATTAATCTTCTTTGATGACGGAAGAACAGGAACTTCCCGTTCATCGTTATATTAGTCGTTGCTGTCTTCATCCGATTCATCAATTTCTTTTTCCTGACGAACCTCCTCGACAACATCGTCAACGTTAATGATGCCGAAGTGATGACGGTTAGAAAATCTTCTCGCGATAAACCTCTTTACTTCAAATCATCTCATTCTTCGAACTCCATTGTCTGGTCTAGTTCAACATCGTCATTCTCTTCCTGGACTAAAAAAAAAAAAAAAACACCTTTGCGAAACCAATTTTGAACGGTTTTCTCCAATAGGTCTGGCCAAGCCCCACGATTCATAATGGCATTTAAGAGACTTTATTTCTTAAGATCTTTTCTCTCTCTCTACATGGCACTTATTTCGCAAACTAAATTTTTGCAAAAAGATGACTTTAATTATCCCCTGATCTAATGGTTGCGAAGTCGTATTCGGTGGAAAGAACTTTACTTTGATATTTGACAAAGTTAAATTAACTGGTAATTTGGGTGCTGTATAGTTGTCAATAAATAACACAACTTTACGATCTTCTTTCTTAAATTCATCGTTCCATATCTTCAATACTCGTTGTCCAAAATCATCCAAGCTCGTTTATTAGTGAAGTAATGGGCTGGCAACGTCTTCACATTTTTGAAGCAAAGTGGACGGCCGGATTTTCCGATTATCATCCATATTAGAACAGAACAAAACTGTTGCATCAACTTCAGGGAGAGAGAGAGAGAGAGAGAGAGAGAGAGAGAGAGATTCTAGTTCTTTGGAAGTTCCAATTCAGAATGAAGTGTACAATGAAGCGACAATCGACAATCGAACAATGAAGTGGGACATAAGTGTACATTTGTTCAGGTGGGACATAAGCAGTGCTTACACGATTCTCACCCTTCCGGAATAAAATTCCACATGAAATACACTGAAATAGGCAAGAAGCCTGACTAACCCACAGAGGTCTTCCACGAATCTTCGGTTGTGCCTTCCCTTTTTATCATTGCCTCAGTGATCCAATTTCTCTTTTGTTTTTGACGAGGGTTTATCAGTGGTTGGTCAAAAATTGGGCCAATCAGAAACAATTTACGGTCACCATATAGCAGACACGTTTAATTGGGTTGAAATTATGCTCTTAAAAGCGGAGTTCGCAATGTTAAGAAATTTAGTTGTATTTTTCTTAAAATTTTATTAAAAATTATTTCGTATTATTTGAAATTGATATAAAACAGTTTCATATTAAGATGATTTTACATGTAAAATTCACTGAGGGGGCTGAGGCAGGAAATCATTTCGCATTAAGCGTTTTCGTATTAAGTGGATTATACACGGTGTCCAAAAAGTCTGGTAACATGGCAGATATCTCAAAGTGCCAGGTAGGCGAGATCTGACGAGTGTGATTTATAGGTAAAGGGGGGGGGGGATTCTTTGCAGCGCTCAAATTTGACTTTGACCTCCAAATTTGAGGTCATCCATTTGCTAAGTCGAAAACTTTTAAAGATAGAGAAAAATTTCCAATTCTATCCTGTAGAGCAACATCAAATTACTTTAAAAACAAATTTTTAATCTCGCCCTTCCCTTATCAAAAAATTGTTTGGCCACTTACACAAATTTTAGATACAGCTATGGAGATGACCGTTTTCCCTAGAGTTTTAAAAGGTTCTTATGTGATTCCCATTTATAAGAGCTCTGATGCTAAAAGCATGTCAAATTATAGATACATCTGGCTAATAAATTATGCAAAAGATTAGATATTTTGTTAATGTTTGCGCATGTGCAGTAAAAATGCTCATAGACCAATTACGTTAACTAATGTTATGGCAAAAGTCTTTGAGAAAGTATTAAAGACAAGAATTAATAATTTCATCTACAAATATGTAGGGTTTGATAAATATCAGTTTGCTTTTCAGAAAGGAAGTGGGACTGATGCTGCACTCCTACATCTTTTGAATTACATAATGTACAGTATATACAGGTTTAGATAATAAGGAATATGTCGTGGCTGTTTTTAAGGATATTAGTAAAGCCTTTGATACGGTTAATCATGATATTATTTTGAAGATATTGGATTGTCTGGGAAACAGAGATAATGCTGGAAAAATTATTGGAGATTTTTTGACTAATCGTCCTCAAGGTCAGGTGGAGCTGGCCAGGTTGGCTGAAATTTCTAAAACATTTGAATTGCAGTGAAGCACACCGTTGGGAAGGGGAAGGGGAAGCACGCTCTTGAGTGACTCTTTCTCGCCCATTTTCTCAAAATCTTTCAAGGGGAAGGGTGTAATTAAGCATTGTTTTTAGACTAATGTGATGTTGCTCTACAGGGTATCAATCGAAAATTTTTCTCTATCTTTAATACTTTTCGAGTTAAGAAATGTATGCCTTAAATTTGGGGGTCAAGGTCAAATTTAAGTGGTGCAATGAATTTCCCACCCCCCTATTACCTATAAACCACACACATCAGATCTCGTCTACCTGGCCGCTTTGAGATATTTGCCATGTTAGTAGACTTTTTGGACACCCTGTATTGTATTTCCAATTGAAAAACTGTGGCCTAAATTGAAAATGTCAGTTTGTAGGGCTAATCCAACTTATAAATCTGCGTTGTCAAATTGTGTTAAACTTTCTTAGAAACAAATTGATTCCACATATTGTAAACAGTTGTATGAGTTAATACCTGAACGTATCCGAGCAGTAATTCGTTCAAAAGGCACCCCAACAAAGTATTAATAACCTTGAATCATTAAATGATGTCAAATCTTTTTTTCTCTGTGTGAGTAATGTTGAATAGTGAATTACAAAAGGGTAATTCCGTGGGGATTTCATATCTAATAAATTCCCCATCGAAATGTGGAGATTTCCACTGGCGTGCACACATGTTTGCCAAATTTTGCATTTTTCCACAGAGTGGACAACACTTTTTTAATAACCCACATGTGACGTAATTGAGTTCATTCTTAAGTGTAGTACAGGGCAACACCTCTAAAAGGACAGCTTTGTTTTGTCGTCGTATTGAACCTGGATATTTAAATTTAATCTTAAAACTGAACATCTTTTACGTGTCAATCAGTGTCAAATAACACTTGTCAACAAAAAAATACTTTTAGTCAGCTACTTTGACAAATGTAGGTGCTAGACTAATTTGAGTGTGCTGATTCAAAATCTGAATTCCTAATTTTTCTATCACGTCAAATGTAAAGTTATTGCCATCCTGCTGTCTTTGTACCTTTAAACATTATACAGTAACTACTATAAAGATTACTTGTAATTTATTTAATTATGATGCTAAATTCATGTTAAAATTTTTTTAGGTTCACCATGAATAGAAGTAAACGGACAACTTCTGTTATATCTGTTGTCGATTAACACCTCGTGATCAACGTAAAAACCTTGCTTCAAAAGTGAAAACTGCTTACCATCATTACTTTGGTATGGATATTGGAGATCAGGACAAATGGTGGGCACTACATATATGCTGTACTGTGTGCAATACAGGGCTAACACAATGGTTAAGAGGTAAAAGAAAAGCAATGTCTTTTTCTGTGCCCATGATATGGCGTGAACCAAAAAATCACCTTTTAGACTGTTACTTCTGCATGACAAAGGTATCCGGATTTTCAAAGAAAGATTTCACCAAGAAATTAATTTAATTGAGACAAGATTAAAAATCATAAATTGTATTTTTCTATCTCCAAGAGATTTTCATGAAGTATCAACAATAATCAAAAACATGAAACCTACAAATGCTGTGGGACCAGATGGCATCTCTTCTTTTGATATTAAGGCAGTTAGGGAAAAAATTGTTTGGCCACTTACACAAATTTTAGATACAGCTATGGAGACATAGAGAAAGGAAGTATAAACTCTAGAGTGTGAATCACGTGACTTTCACATTGAACGGAGCGTGGAACCGGAAGTACCCAGGCGTCCATGTTGGAGTAGGAGGAAAGCCAAGATTTTATAGTTTAAAAAAAAATAAAAGCATATGGATTAAAAAAAATAAACGCAATCTTATATTTAACTTGTGAGCATGAGCTTAATAGAAAAATTTGAATTTCTTTTATTACTTTCTGAATTCATATTTAAATGAGAGGCACCAAAAATATTTTTTTTTTTTAAAAAAATGCATATTATTTAATCTAAATTTTTTAGATCTTTTTCTGCACTCGCTAAAACAAGACAACTCCACAAAGTCGTATATAGAAGGTAGGTTATTTGATTAATGGGTCGTCTTATACTACACCAATATGGCCCCTGGATTCCACGGTCAAAGTCACGTGATCCACACTCTAGAGGGTTTACTTCCTTTCTCTATGAATGGAGAAGGCAGTTTTCCCTAGAGTTTTAAAAGGTTCTTATGTGATTCCCATTTATAAGAGCTCTGATGCTAAAAAATGTCAAATTATAGATACATTTGGCTAATAAATTATGCAAAAGATTAGATATTTTGTTAATGTTTGCGCATGTGCAGTAAAAATGCTCATAGACCAATTATGTTAACTAATGTTATGGCAAAAGTCTTTGAGAAAGTATTAAAGACAAGAATTAATAATTTCATCTACAAATATGTAGGGTTTGATAAATATCAGTTTGCTTTTCAGAAAGGAAGTGGGACTGATGCTGCACTCCTGCATCATTTGAATTACATAATGTATATACAGGTTTAGATAATAGGAATATGTCGTGGCTCTTTTTAAGGATATTAGTAAAGCCTTTGATACGGTTAATCATGATATTATTTTGAAGATATTGGATTGTCTGGGAAACAGATAATGCTGGAAAAATTATTGGAGATTTTTTGACTAATCGTCCTCAAGGTCAGGTGGAGCTGGCCAGGTTGGCTGAAATTTCTAAAACATTTGAATTGCAGTGAAGCACACCGTTGGGAAGGGGAAGGGGAAGCACGCTCTTGAGTGACTCCTTCTCGCCCATTTTCTCAAAATCTTTCAAGGAGAAGGGTGTGATTAAAAATTGTTTTTAGACTCAAAGTGGTGTTGTTCTACAGGGTAGCAATCGGAAATTTTTCTTTATCTTTAATAGTTTTCGAGTTTGCAAATGGATGACTTTAAATTTGGGGGTCAAGTTCAAATTTGTGTGCGGCAATGAATTCTCCCCCCCCCCCCCCCCGCCATTACTTCTACACAATTTGACAAACTTGTTAAGTCTTTCTGAATTGTATAATCTTGAGAGTTTAAAATTAATATATAGGCTGACTTATCAACAGCTTAAAATTAACTTATGCTGGATTAGGAACTGAGATTTATACCATTAATACTAGACATGCTGATAATATACTGTACATTTGAATATGGTAAACACTGAAAAAGGGAAGAGACTTTTTACTTTCTCGGCAGTTAAAAATTTTAATAATCTACCTGATTATATTAAAAATGCTAAATCTCTTAAGATTTTTACTCGGCAATGTAAAAATGTAGATTGGTAAAAAATGTAAAAAAAAATAATTATTATATGCGTAAAAAATTGTTGTATGTAAATACTTTGGTTGTGTTAAGTTATAAATGGCATGTTAATTTACTTTGTTTATATTTTAATCAGTTTTATTTTGTATTATGTTTTACCTTTTTTTAGTATATTTTATATTTGATTTATGTCTTTGACTTATACCACCGATGTCGCTGCTTGTCAAATTATTCTTATACAAATAAAAACAAAATAGAAAATAAAATATAAAATAAAAATACCAAGGCCGTTTCTACCCAAATATAATGGGTGACTTTTGCTGGTCTCTAAACAGGAAAACTAATGCTACGCACAAGCGCCAGAGCAAATCTATAAAAAAAATTTGAATAAATGCTTTATCTTCATCTACTGTATGGAAATATTTTTAAGAAATCTATGTTTAATACCATTTTAAATGTTTAAGTAAAATAATATTGCTTTAATTTCAGTTGTGTAAAACAGTCTCAATGTCAAATTTAAACATTGGCAATTTCTGTAACTGGGGATCCTGACGTGATAGAGAAATTTGGAGATCAGATTTGGAATCAGCACATTCAAATTAGTCTAGAACACCTATATTTTCCCCAGTAGCAAAAATGTTGTTGACCAGTGAATGCAAGTTTCGATTTTAAGTTTTATATTAAAATCATATCTGTTCAGACTGTCAGAAAGTTTTATATTAAAATCATACTCAAGTTTTTTTTTCCCCATATCCGAAGAAACTCTTCATATAAAACGTAAATCTATCTTCAAATGAATGAAAAATCCTCATAATTTATCAAAAACGCATTTCAAAATTTATAGTCCACTTACAAAGAATATCATTAACACAGTAAATTGATTTAAGCGAGAACTGACAATAAAGATCATGTATAAATGTACTTTCATATATTGATGAATGCGCAAAACAATAATAAAAACTTCAATTCAATCTGCCCATAAGATTTTAAAGTCTGGCGAATAGCATTTATGATCGCTTAATTTTGATTCCTAAAATATGAAAAATAATGAAGAATATGTACTTGAAAGTAATAAAAAAGTTTGGAAATTATGTGCATCTGTTTATATTAAAATATTAATATTTCACTGTAGAGCAAATACAAATTTCCAACATTAGAATACTATTTTTCAATGTAAATATTCTTTGACTTAACTTACCTCGACACTGATTTGAAGTAGAAAATCTTTCTTAATGTCATGGGTAATATGAGGAAGATTGATTTCAGCCACTGATGATATGGATAGAGTGTCATCCATAATCGGAATCTCCCTAAAACAGTGGGGATGACGAGAAAAGAGTACAGGCGTTTCGTAACTCGCCATTGTCTTTGCTAATATGTCAAAAACAAAATTCCTTAACACAAAATGTCTAGATGCGCACCCATGTTTGAATCTTCGTTCGTTTTTGAGATTCGTATCTACATTCGTGGGTGTTTACGAATCTTTAAGTCACTTGACCAAATAAGCAAACTATTGGCAACATTTCCACAGTTAAAATGTTTCAAAACTCCCCATGTTGGATGTCCGTAGGTTGTTTACATCTGGAGGGTCCCATTAAATAATCGATAGAAATAATTTTTCGAGGGCACATCATGCGTTATCGGCATGCTAATGAGTTATTTACTCTGCCTCAAGAAGATCACCAATGTTATTACAAACGTTCATTGATTTATTAGCCAAAACAAATCCGTCCACCAAATTTACATTTGACTTAAAATGGAGAAAAACCAGAATCCGCGACTCTCATTCTTGAATAAAAATAGCCAAGTCGTTGCTTCATTCAAAACAATTTCAACACCAACAACCAGTTACGTCTGAGAATGCCTTCTTTTATTTTTATAGGCAGAGTATCTCTTTCTAATCTTACATCATCACCTCAGGCCGTCACACTGAAATTTAGAAATAAAATATAAAATAATACGTTAAAACGGCTCTTGTTTACTCGAATATAAAACCGAAAATATTTTCTCTACTAAACGCCCCCTTTCGAGTGTGCGTATACATTCCCCTTACCTCCTCCTTAGGTATCTCCCAGATGATTCCGACAACAACATTGACACCTCCGTGAAAAATTGCCTTCTGAACTTATGCAATCATGGTAAAATGTATCACCTTCAATACAGTTAATTTCTATGTCCCATTCGTTCTGGGAATGCAGCTTATTAAGAATAAAATCCCAATCGATATAACTGTAACCCATGCGTGACGGTTCCCTTGACATCCACTTTGACATCGATTAAGTGAGAGAAAAAAACAAAAAAAAATCCGTCACATGGCCTTTGGTCACGAGTAGCACATCTTGCGACAAGTGACAGTATATTGAAACAAAATCCTTAGCCTACTAGCGACATCTAGGGTTGAAGTAGTAAAAAAAAAGTTCTATTTTACTCCTTGTTTATATTGACTGCTCAAGGACAACAGGAACTTGTTACTATTAATATGAATTGGCTATTAATTAATTTAATTTGCTATTGTCCCCTGAAATTAATTGCCATCAACAGATAATATGAGATGGCAACTTCAGGGAAACAAATCAATTTGTATAATGATTAAATTATTTATAAATTATACAATTTGATATAAAACTCCATCTATTTAGATAATTCACAATTTTTTTTTATCATAGCATGGTTATGTCTTGCTAATGACACAGAAAAGTCAGGAAGGATAGGGAAGCAGTAGCTATTCCGCAACTACCAAAAGTTCTCTACTAACAGATGCCTAAGGCACATGCCTTATTTGCCCAATATGTGGCCCTAGAGGACACCAAGAGGATGGGAAGGGTGCCTAAAATATTAGAACAGATAGAGTGGCACCAGAATCCGAATATGCCCAGGGTGACAGAAGCCTTCAGTGTCTTATAGCTCTATCCACTCTTTAAGCGATTGATTAGCGCAATAATTCTAGCTCTTGGAGATTTGAGACTTACTGGGCTACAAAAAAAAAATTCTCCTACCAACTAAATAGAATTAGTGGGATTGCAGGAAGGTACCAAGATAGTTGGCTGATTTATTACATCAATTTCTATTAAGGTTTAAGGAGCATTCAAAAAGTAATGCACCACAAGTTATTTCTATGAAAGTATAGAACTTACAACTTTGCAATCTCGGGCATCGCATTGCTCCAACCGTCGCACAGGTGGCCCAAAATCTCGAAAAGCTGGCCAAAATTCAAAAAATCAATTTTGAATTTTTTAAAATATTTTTAGTATTTCGGAAAGAGAACTAAATTCCTCATCGAATGTTACCGATCGCAGATTAATATTTTTTACACTTCAATTTCCAGTTCAATTCAAAGTTGATCTTCGTACGAAACAATAGTTACAATTCAAAGTAACGGAGTTTTTACTAGTCTGGTTTTGTGAGTATATTTTAAAAATGAAGTTTGCGAATCGAATTTTGCACAGTGAATTCTATTCCTGGAAGTATGTGCAATAGAAAAATATACTAATACTATTTTTTTTTATAAGTTACATAGATAGTTTTTTTTTTAGTTAAATTTAAGATGTGATATATTTCGAAAGAATTAAATTTTCAAGTAGCCAAATCTATCTTTCAAAGCCAAGCTCTTCGTCTTCAAATCTATCTTTGTCCCCGTTCTCACCTATGGTCATGAGGCTTGGGTAATGACCGAAACAGTGCGAACGCGGGTACAAGCGACCGAAATGAGATTTCTGTGGGGTGGCAGGTGTTAGCCTACTAGATAGAGTGCACAGCAGCACAATAAAGGAATCTTTAAGTGTTGAGCCGGTACTTCTCCACATTGAGAAATCTCAGTTGCGCTGGTATGGCCACGTGATACGGATACCGCAAACTGGTCTTCTTAGGCAGTTGTTATTTTCTAAGCTGGTGGGTAAGAGACCAAGGGGTCGGCCTAGAACCAGGTGGCTAGACTACATGGAGAATCTGGGTTCGAGTCGCTTGGGTATTACCAGGGAGGACATGCGCCTGATGGCGGAAGATCGCGATCGCTGGAGACACTAACGGATAAGCGGGCTTGAAAAGTAAGCAAGTAAGTAGCCAAATAGTTATACATTCCAGCTTATTCCAAATTCTAATTAATACCATATCTTAGATTACACTTTTCTCTTTCGAATCATTAAAACTTTTGCTGCTTTTATCTGCCTTTTTGGCTTTGCGATAAATTTTTGTATGTTTGTCTGTTTGTGTGTCCTTAATATCTGTTAAACGGTAAAAGTAATTACTACCAAATTGAGAATATTTTTTTTTTTCTGGTACCCAAACTTAAAGTATAGAATGCAAAAGTTTTATTCAAATGGAATTCCGTTTACAATTGGGACTAATCGTTGATTATCCAAAGCCTGTTTACGGAAGCACCAATGATGGAAATACAACTCGGCGGTTTTTTGACAACACGAGTGTATCAGCTACAATAACAGGTGTCTCAGAATATTTAATCCATCGCTTTTTTATCATTTTACAAGCCGCTTTAATATTAAATGCGACAAGTTTCGACTATATGCTTTGGAAACTGCGCGAAAATTTGTCGAGTATTACATGGTATTATCACATGCCGACTTTGGTACATATTCACGGGCGATAAATTAGAGCTTTCGCTTTATTACCAATAGGACAGTTGTCCGAGGATGCTTAAGAAACACGGAATAAGGATATAAAAAGATAATAATTTTTCGATTGAAAAATGGAAGGAAAAATTCTGCGACCTGGATTCGAACCAGGAACCTCGACTATCATGGCCGACGTCTCTACCAATTGGGCTATCGCAGACACACGGACAGCCAAGCTGTCACAAGGTGTCTTAAAGACAACCAAGTTGTCACGGTTGAAAGCCCAATGGGAGGCGGGCTCCTGGCTCTCAGATCGAGAATTTCTACTATCCAACCATCAGAAAGTTTGATGAACTCACAGATTTTGTGAAGATTTTTCGCGAAAGTGCTCAAGAGAAAATGCACGATGTTTTCTGATGGTCACTTCTGATCCATATACACTGAAGAGCCAAAACATTATGACCATCCCCACATTGGTGAATGAACTGGGCTGGATAACTAATTAAGGAAGGCACATAATTAGGTGGGAATGGTATTTAACTGCTGCTGGAGAAGGTAAGGCATCAGTCTTGCACTTAATTTTGGGAGTGATGGAAAAGCCTGCTGATCTAAGCGAATTTGATAAAGGGCAGATTGTAATGGCCCGAAGACTCGGAACGAGTATCTCCGAAACTGCACGACTAGTAGGTTGTTCACGATCTGCCATTGTTAGTATTTATGCAAAGTGAATAAATGACGGTGAAACCAGCAGTAGACGTCAAGGTGTTGGACTCCCACGCGTCATTAAAGACAAAAGACGTGGGAGACTTTACCACTAGGTAAAGCAAGATCGACGCCAGACTGGCACAGATTCAATCCAGGTCCAAGTGTTTCGGAACACACAGTTCAGCGGACACTGTTGCAAATGGGCCTACGCAGCAGACGTCCCACTCGTGTGCCTCTGTTGACCATGCGTCTCTGTCAATTAGGCCTACTGTGGGCCCGGGAACATCGTTGGACCATGAATAAGTGGAAGAGAGTTATCCATGGTCCAGAGTTGCCTAGTCGGATGAATCACGATTTCTTATTCATCACGTCGATGGTCGTGTCAGGATACGCAGACTTCCAGGCGAAAAGTTGCCCCCCCCCCCCTGTACACAGACTGGTGATGGCGGTACTTTGCTTTGGAGAACGTTGTCATGGGCAGCTATGGGACCCGTAGTTGTGGTAGAAAGGACCATGAAAGCTGCGGACTATCTGAATATCATTGCGGACCAGTTGCACCCTTACATGGCGTCTGTCTTCCCATGGCGCCATTGGCTTTATTCACAGCCGACAAAGTTCCATGATCGGGTTATACTGAAACTGGTGCAGCGTTAGGATAAACACCTAAATCGTCAAGTGCCTATGTGGGAAAAGTAGATAAAGACGTGTAGCTTCAGAACTCGTATCCCTAGCTGCACTCAATTGTTTACTTGTATGTTTTGTAATTTTCTTTGAATAAAATAAATGACGTTACTTTCTGATATCTCCTCGATGTATTTTTCTAACCTCAATTTCCTCGAAACATATGAAATATTTTCAACAAAATGTTTGCCAATCACTAGATATGGATCAGTGCTTGGGTAAGTTCACGGATGGTTTAAATCGGCTCTATGGCATATATTGGCAATGCATAACTCATCAATTTGATTAACACACCATTGATAGGTGCAGATTGATTAACACACTCATAAATTTGATTAACACTTCGTTTGTTTCAACAATAGATGCTCCCTTCCTTTCAAGAACAAAGTATGCAGGAACACTTAAAGAAAACAATAAACACAATCCCATCATGCCATTCCCAGACAGGATGGGCAACGAGTTGATACCTTACACCTTACTCTTGAGTGAATCTCCAATTAAAGTCATTCATTAATGCTTCATCATACAGTAAGCAGCAACTAAATTAAAGAAAACCTGTCTAGTATCGTGTAGCACCAACTTTCGCCCTGATTACGGCAGATTCATCTCAGCATGGACTCGACAAGACACCGAAAATATTGGGAAGCCATACAAAGCCACGACCCCTAAACAAACTGTCACAGTTCATAAAGATTTCATGGAGGGGGTCTGAGGGGCTAACATCTCTGTCGATGGCATCCCAGATGTGCTTGATTGGATTAAAGTCATTTGACCTAGCTGGCCACGGAAACAGGCCAACAATTCGGGAGCGATGGCACGGTGCACTGTCTTGCTGCAGGAAGAGAACTCCATTGGAACGTGAAGACGTGCAAACGGTAGAACATGATCGTCAAGGCTATACCGGCAATGTTCACCTGTGAAGGATCATGTCACACGTACAACAGTCCCCAGAAGAGAAGGCCGCCCACCTCCACCAGCTTGAAGAGTACCTTGCTGACAAGAAGGGTCCATTACTTCATGTGCTGTATTCAGACCCTGCTATTGGGATGTACCAACATCGAGTCTCGACTCATCGTTCCAGAACCATCTTGCTATAGGGTACAGAAGCCGTCGTCCCATTGGGTACCTCTGCTGACTGCACATCACAGGGTGCAATGAGTAACATGGGGATGGGAAGATCGCCACTGGATATCAGACGTGGAAGAAAGATGGTCTGGAAGGAATGGCTACCAACTTAAATTGCCGAGCAATCTGTTGCACTGTGGCCCGTCTATCCGCTGTTACGATACGAGCTAGCCTACGTGGACCCCACGCAGTTGGTCCTTTTGGGATGGTTTTACCGGCATCAACATACTCACGGTACACCAGTCACATAGTGGCTTGTGAAAATTCAAGTGCCTGCATGATTTTCGAGATGGAGTGACCCATTCGTCGGGCCCTGACAATTTGCCCACGATCAAAGTTGCTTAGATCTTTTGTGTGACCCACATTGCATCCTACTAATATTTATTTCTTAGATTGTCAGATCGCTGCTTATATCATTCAGTTTCTGTTGCAAGGGCCACCCAGTGCCACATTTGCATAACGCCAGCTATCTCTAATTCAATTGCTCTTCAATGTATTTTTACATAGCATTCCATTCAAAAATGATTAAAGCCTACTTTGAACTATTCGATCAAGTTTATTAGATATAAAGAAAAAATTGTAAGTTTTATCCTTATAATTCATTATACCGTGTGTTTCAAAAGTTCCCAAACTGCCCCTTCTGTATGCAGGGAAAGCCTAACCTATGACAGCAGGAGTAATGTTAAATAAAACTTCTAGTATTTTTTACTTTAACCTTTTATTTCACTCTCATATTCGCTTATTTGCATTTATGCAAAATAAATAGCGGGATTCGTAATGACTGGGAGCATCCATTAATTGGAAAAAAAGAGTACCTTATGCAGGGAAAGTCATCATCTGCATTCGGGAACTTTTGAAACACACGGTATATCTGCTGCATTCTTGGTGAAATAAAAGCTCTGAGTAGAAATCAAAAGTGGATGGTCTTCTTACGCGCACCAATTGCCTTTGAAAGTGGAATACAAGAAGAAGTCATGTACCCCAAGAGCATAATGCAGTAGGACTCGCATCTTATTGAAAAAAAAACATCCTATTGATGACACCATCTTTCAGCTACAGGTTGATTCAAGAAAATGAATTCAAAAACATAAAAATCGAAAACATTTAACCATCTTTAGTATATCCTCATTTATATATTTTACTGCTAAAAGTTCAAGTTACTCCAATATACCAACAGTATAAATGGCATCCCCTTGGAGTCTACCTAATTTCCATGGCAGGCATCTTAGGCAAGAAATCACTTGGACACTCACTTCCAGAAAGGGTCAAATGACTCAGACAGTGCGAGTGACATGCCACAATAATTTTTATTTATTTTTATTCATTAGTTATTAATATTATTTATTCCAATAACTTTTAATATTTTATATTTCTGGAGCAGACAGGCAGCACAGGTTGGGAGCCACTAAGGGTTGCATCTAGCAAAACGTCAGGACAGGGAGACGAGCACTAATTTGGTCTCAAAAGTAGCTAAGTCAGAGATATCAGAGTACATTACTTACAATGTTTACTTTAAATAAATCCAAAAAAAGGGCAGGTTGCAGTGTCCTTTTGTTTCTACCTGGATGCAGCACAGCCACTGCTTTATGGAAGCACATAGCCATGCAGATGCATTTCCATTGTTAATAAAACATATCAATGTACCATAATTAGTAGATGATTTTCTTTAAGCCGAGCACATGTTTACTATTTAGTATACATTTTTAATTTCATTTATCTGGTACTTTTGTCAGCCATACTACACCCATCAAGAGATAAAAATTCCATTTTCTAAAAATCTTCTGGTACACTTTAAAACTAAGTACTTACTTTTCTATTCCAGTGTCAGGATGTTAAATGTTCTGTGGATCTATTAAAAATTGAGTCTAGCAAGGAATCAGTATACTATGGAAAGGGAGAAACACAACCGAGATTCAAACCCGCAGCTCACTGCTCTTGAGAATGACAAGATCTGTGCCTCAGCACTCATGGCCACAAATATGAGTAAATTTAAAACTAATTAGGTATCCAGCATAAATTAATTTCATAATTTTTTTTCCTTCAAGAAAACAAATATAAACTACATTTTACCATAAACTATTGAAGAAAAAACAGATATGCAAATTAAATATGAAATTAATCTTATTATTCAATAAACTAATGACATTAATTTATTATAATTCATTATTTACAAAAATAAATTATTTATAAAAACATTTCATCAAAAAATATACACAACAAATAAAATCAACAACGGCGCCCAAAAATTCATATAAATGGACGGATACTGAAGGATTTTTTTTTTTAATAAAAAATAATCTTATAAATACTATATGGCTATTCACAGCACTTAAATTTTCTGAACAAACACTTCCTGATCCAGCAATTTCCTGTACACAGTGATATATTTGGCTGCATGAGTAGTTCTTGGTAATATGAACTCTCGGCAGAAAGTTGTTTTGCTTTGCAAAGCCTCTGTCAGAGAAGACATCTGAAGTGCACGCAAGAAGGTCAACACAAATTTATAGCAGTTGTGGTCCTCTGCATTGTATCTAAAGAGAACAAATAAAAATTTTAATGTCATGAAAAGACCAATATCAAAGTTCATCGAGATCAAACGCAATGCAATTCTTTTTACTGATAAACCTTCTACATATACAGGTGATCAACAAGGTTCAAAAGTAAACACTGATAACAGTTTAATTAATCTTTCCAGATAAGAATAAATGTTTCAAACTTGTTTGTAATTATACCTCTCTCAGAAACAGTAATAAAATTATTAATTACCTTGCAGCCACCCAAACTTCTTGGTCAGAAACTAAGTGAAGAATGTAATCCCAAAAGTCTTTCCACTTCTTATCGAGATTTGGAATGATTTTGATTGTTAAACATTGCTGCCAGGACTGAGTTTTTGTATTTATCATTCCTTCTTTGTCATACTCAAAAACAATTCCTGTGAATAGAAATTTTTTTAAAATAAACAATACAAAAAAAATAAGCAAGCATTCATGTATGTTTAACTGTTAAGTAAATTTTACTTAGAATCACTTATCACGAACCCCCACTTCCTTCTGAGATTTGTATTTACCTTGAGAATTCGTCACGCCTATATGTAAATCCATAGAATTCTGGTACGTACTGAAATTCAAACAGAATAAAATAAATTCACAAATAGAAAACTTGTTCAATCTATATTCAGGACATGATTACACAGAAATACTCTATTTCACTGAGAATATGCAAATTTCAGGGCCTTTCAAATTTCAGGGGCATCACTGGAAAATGAGACATAAGGAGACAAGTAGTCTGTTACAATAATTTCAAGAGATTTTAAGGGCAGGGAAAGTGATCATTTGTACTGTTCTTTGCATTAGAATAAAGCTTAAATAGTGAAAATACCTGGAAGGTGCTTATCGATAGCAATTTTATTAATTAAATGGTTACATATTGATAGTTGGTTTTTCTGTTATATCATTGCAGTAAAGGATGGAATCCAGAACCATTAATCAAATTTGAACACTGTGGCCTGAAGAATGAAATGGAATCATGATTGAGGAAACCGAGCATGTTAAAGAAAACATCATAATGCACAGATATACTTCATACACCCCACTACACTGAAACATTTTTTCATAGACTAGCTAAAGCGGACCTGCTGGCAAGACGATCTTTGCAAACATTACCGTATACCAAATCATTGAACACGTTTTTCATGGTATTGCATATTTTCATATGGTATTATTGAAGATGACTCATTCAGTAACTGAAGCATTGATACCATTCTGTTTTTTTTTTGTTTTGTTTTGTTTTTATTTTTTAATAATGATCAGTATAAAAGGCACTGGGCATGAACATAATCCATAAGTGTAAAGTACTTTACAAGGTGATTTACAATTTTCTCAGAGGTTTTGGAAGTTGAGAGAGAATAGGCAGACATACAGGTAGTGATCATACAAGTGCACAGAGTATCTATCAAAATGTGCACAATCTGTCAAAATTTGCATGCACTAGCCATTTGAAGTAGCTCGCCATTGCATGCCGTGAAAGGTGTCTGGAGATTTCAGAGCACACAAAGGTAGAAGCAGGGTCGTTTCGTTTTTTTTTACAATTGCAAATGGGGCTCCAATCCAGTGAAGCCTCCAGATCACTACCGACAATGGTCGAAATGTTTGCTTTCAAGTGGATGTCACTCAAAAAGGAGTCATTGAGGCATCGCCATTTTGTTAATTTGGCTCAAAACGCTTGGACCGGTCGATGAAAGATTGCACAGACACCGGACGCACTACTGACGTTTCAGTATCTCTGCATATCGTATGACTAAATGAATACATCCTTAGTCTCATGAAATCACAAAACGCATTGAGGTTTTTTTCTCTCACAGAACGGTGGCTACGTTCTGAGCTCTCGGGTCCTCGATTCCTATCATTCACTCTTAAATTTTAGCATTACTGCCTTTAATGTCGCATTGTTAATTAAAGATACCTAAAAATCGGATATTGTGTACAACATTCCTGCTCTAATTTTAATATTTGGCGGCAACTGATGAACATGAGGTATATGTTTATGTCGAGTTGCGATTGCATTTTTTAGTCTATTTTCAACGCAACATGACGGTAAAAAAAATTAGACAGCATTTGTAAAAATGTCTTTATTTGCTTACTTTAAAACCTGTTTATAATTTTATTTCAGATTATGAACATAAATTAATTCTTCAGAAAGTGCAATGTGAAGTGGCCACCTGTTTCATATTTCGACATTACAATTATTTTATTGAATTAAAAGTGTTTATCGGCCTCGGTGGCTCAGTGGTGATGTGATCGCCTCTGATGCCCAAGTTCGCGGGTTCAATCCCGGCCGAGGAAGACGAGGATTTTTCAGGGGGAAATCCTGAGATCACGCACTTACTACCAACATACTGCTTCGATGCTCAATTACATTCTTCCTCTCTCCATTTTATAAGGATTTTTTGTTTGAATAGACAACAATTGCACAGTACGAAGCCATGCTGAATTAAATATCAAATTTTAAAGCAAATACAAAAGCAGAACCAAGTCAAGGCACTGAGCTATGGCATGGTCTTCATTCATCCATGGCTGTGGGTATGTTATAACGGCGGATGCACAGTGAGACATCTGGCAGATTCAGATGACAACATCAGACTTGCAAAAGATGGATTGTTTGCATAGCTCTTCAAGCCAAACAGGCATACACAGAGAGGGCACATGCTGCTGGCCAGTCTTCCCGAATATATGAAAATTGTCCTGCATAATATCCAGTTCTTAATAATAAGACTTTTTTGTGCGAAAATATTTTCACACAGGGTTGCTAGCAAAACATAATAAAAGCATGGTTTGAAAAAAATCCTTCCCCCTCCCCCCTCTTAATTCTTGTTTTTGTATCAGGGAAAGACTTTGTAAACCGGTCTGTTCATAAACTGATATACACAGTGAGCACAAACAGATACGTGAAGTGATAATTTGATGGTGCACTGTATTATGCAACAAAAGAAGAGCCAGATTTTCCATTTGTCTACCGTCAAATCACACTTTAGCGAGTAATCATTATTTCGATATATATTCTAGATTATAATTTTCACAGATTTTTTGATGGCGGTAATTACTTAAGGAAAATGATTGATCTCTGAATCTTGATGAGGAAAGTGTGTCAGATACCGTTTGCTTGTATTGCTCTAACATATTGCATCATATCAGTTCTCATCAGGGTAATCTTAAAAGTATTGCTCTCATCAGGGTAATCTTAAAAGCAACTGATAAATAAGAAGTACAGGGGATTTCATATTAATTTTAAGTGTTCAATCAATTGAATGTAATAATTTTATAGGATAATTATCCTGACAAGCACAGTTTTAAAAATAAAGGGAATATTTTTAATTAGCATATGGGTTGTTATTATAATTTTAAATGTATTTAAATGTTTTACTTTAATATTAAATGTACTAAGGTGATTTCTATTAAATAAAGAATGCTGATCACCTTCAACAAAAAGAGCTTCCAGTCTTACGCTACTATAAAGTGATACCATGCATTAATAGAAACATCTCAAGGAAATTAACATCAAAGGACAAACTGACATCATTAACACAGATTCACATTACACAGAAACAGAGGAAGAGGGACGCTAAACTACAACTTTACCACACATTATAGTCAAACAAACAAACAAACACGGAGCATCATGAAGTATGTCGAGTGAAAATGAATCGCTAAAGCTCACCGATCCGAACTTACTGTAAAAAATCACCCGTGACGGGCTTGATGACGACGGAGCAAGGTGCGTTCGATGCCGTGATGAAGGGCGAGGGGATGCGGAAGGGAGGGATCCTCAGCTCGGCCGTCTCCAAATCGACTCCGCACAGCGAGCAATGGCGCGGGAGGCTGAAGCAGAACACGTTGGCACGTCGATCGCAGTGTTGGAAGCATAAAACGGGCAAATCGCCGTCCATTCTGTAAGGAAAATTCTAAAATATGGCAACAAACAGGCCATTGATTCCACCATTCAGTGCGACGACCCAACGAAAGCGAACATTTCCATCGACCATGGTTCGAAGAGGAAGCGGAACAAAGAGCATATCACTTCCGGCAATTTAGCATGGGAAAAGCGCTTCTTATCTAGGATTTTTAATAAACCCTGTTTTATAAGTGAAATGAAAAGAAAAAAAAACAAACCTTTATTTGAAAAAATACCGTGAAGTCTGCGATTAATCAGCAATTTTTTATGCAATCTTCAATGTGCGAATCAATAGGCTTTCTAATCTACTGATTTCAGAATCAACAGCTGTAGATAAGCCAATCTCATAGAAAGTTCCCGCCTTTTTAATCAAATTTCCAGTTTTGATCAATTTTTTTTTAATATATACAATAGTAGCCTTTTCTTTATCATTATTATTTTTATATACCTCAAATTATATCAGTTTGCTTATAAATATTATAATTGTATCATAGCCCTCTATTAATAATAGGCGTTAAAATTTTAATCATTTTATCAATGGCGCCAAACATTCTCTGTTAAACCGCGAATTTTTTTCTTTTCAAATTCTTCATCAGATATTTGTCTAAATTTTTATATTTTTTAATATTTTTCCTCAACAATAGATTAATATTAATAAATACTAACCCGCAGGTCACGCTTATCTTCGAGTAACCTATAAATCATATCTGCGTCTAATGCACGAGTTTCAAAGATCCTGTCCAGTTTTAATTCAACAAAAATTTGCTCGAATTTTTTTTAAGAATCTGCCTAATTTCTAAGATACGAATTCCCTTATTTCAAGTTTATAAATTTTAATCAGAACTAAATAATAAATCTTACATGAATTTAAAAGGAAACTGACTGTTTCAGTTGTTTATTGATGGCCACATTAAACTGTGTTTACCTGAATTACATTGACCCCCACTATCGAGCTAATGCTCTATGTTAATTGGGCAGGAAACAAATCAATATTTTTTAATGATAAGTTTTATTGAGGAATCGAGGACCTTAGTTCTAGAAATGATAATTTAGGTTAAAAATAATTTTTTTTTTAATAGAGCTGCGGACCCTGAGACAAAATTTCCGAATGCGATTCGGAATTTAAGATAACCAATCCTATTATAAAATAAAATCTTGTAAACACTCCAAGGAGGAGCTTTAGTTGTGAAACAGAAATACATTTATACATTTATTAACAAGAAAGTGATTTTCTCGAAAGTATATGTAGAGATTGTAAGAAAGCTCGGAACGAATGACATATCACAAGCCATTTGTTGCTATAGCCTAAAGACCAAGTGACTGCCACCCCCCCAACTCCGACCCCACTGGAACAATTTGGCCTTGCTGGGTTTACCGTATAAATTGCATACAAGGTAACTCCTACATCGGCTTGTTGTCTCACAACTTTATCCACGATATAAAGAGCACGAGTCTCACTTCTTCAAGAAAGACAAAAAATCAACCTCAGAGAAAGAACCCCCCGCCCCTTGAGCCATAAGGAAGTTCCATATCAACTATCCACATTTCCAAAGAACCCAAAAAAGACAGCTTTCCTTGAGGCAATTGAAATTTCCACAATCAAATGACAGAAACTGAACTTTTTTTATTAACCCACAAACCATATTCGATGTACACCCAATTCCAAAAGCGTTTTCACATTGGCGAAATGATGTTCGGCGTCCTTGCGACTAAAACTAATCGGCTTTAAACCAGTAAAATTAATGCAATTCGAACTCGACTTCTTGCTTAAACTGATTAATTTCACTGGTTTAATGTTTTGCAAAGAAACCGAACATTATTCATCTAAGTGAAAACGCTTTTGGAATGAGGTGTACGTACACGCTATTCTTTCGCTCATTTCCAAATTGTTATAATTTATTTAACTTCATACAGTTTAATTTTATATAATTTATTTAATTCCTCTCATGTTTTCATATGTTTCTACCATTTACCATAAGTCTTTGCATTATCCCATTCTTTGAAGAATATTTTATTCGTCAATAATCCTCCTTCAATTTGATTTGATTTTATTCATGTTTATATTATTGTTATAAACCTATATTATACATTAAATAATCGTACCTATATTATTGTTATCTCGTCCATGTTATAAATCATTATAAAAGATGTAATTTAGTTTAAAGCATAATTTTATCCATCCATACGCCTCTTTCAATTTCACTTAGACTTTTCATATTTACTATCCATCGTGCATTAATTATATATTAATGGTCATTTCTGTAATTTGAACTTTCGTCAACTGGTGTTTTAGTCTTTTCCAATTTACTTCTGTTTAACCACCTTTTCATCACTTGGCTCATCACACAGCTGGAACTTGATTCTGCGCAAGGTGAAGAAATGTCCAAAAGTCAGCCAATTTACTTTGAAGATATTGCCGAAGAGACTTTACTCCGTCCGTCTATTTTGTCTCAAAAGTTTTAAAAACCTCTTACTAACTTACCGATCAGATGCATTCGCGCTTCACTCATGCGCCTAGTATAATTATTATTTTAACCATATCATGTAATAGATATATTGTAAACACACATGTAAGCCTTTCATAGGTAAGTTTGAAAAAGTCTGGAATAAACGGCGAAACTACCCAGAAAATCTGTGTATTTTTTCCACTATGTACTGTAAAGCCTCTTTAAATTTCATTAATCAATTAGGCTTCGTTTGAAAGATACATTTAGACCTGGAGATTAAACTGCGGTTTTCTTACGATTTCCAAAGTAATTTTGAGTAAAATTACTGGTTAAAACCATGCCTATGCGGCTTCCCCCTTTTATTTAAAAAAATTAAACAATGCAGTTTTACGAGGATTGTTCAATAGAATCACGTTTATAAGTTAGAAAGCAATTTTTATTCAAAAAAAATTTAAAATAAATCCGTGTAAGTTCCATTGGAGCACTAGCCTATAGATTTCCATCTAGTAAAATTTCTGCGGTTGTTGGCGGAACCTTGCGTAACAAACTCTACGTCAGTATCGGAATTGAACTGTCGTCCTTGTACTAGAGGGCGCGTAAAGCAATTTCTGTTTCACATATTCATCTGATGCTGCAGCACGAGCATGCCCTGGACGAGCCAAATCTTTCGTGGATTTCTTGCACCATTCGACCGCTGCCATATAAGGATAACTGGTCGCAGCATATACGAGGGACCAAAGATAGTTCATCGAGTCATGTTTATCTCGATCATCCGTCTTTGCTTGGTTCTAAAAGTTTAAAGGACGGCTAGAATCCTCCGGCAACGAACCTCATAAGGTAAGGCCAGCAACTGCTGTCAATGATTGCATCATCGAACGAACAAATGAGCTGATAAGGGACAACAGGCGGATTCATGTCCGAGAACTGGCTTCAATACTGAACATCAGCACTAGCAATGTTGAGACTATCATCCACGATAAGCTGAAATTCAACAAGATCTGCGCCACACGGGCCCCTAAGCAACTCTCCGAGGATCACAAAACCACCTGGGTGGAAATCTGTTCCATGCTGCTGCAGCAATATGACAGGGAAGGTGACAGCTTCCTAAGGCGTGTTGTGACCACCGACGAGACAAGAATAATCACCATACTCTTGAAAGCAAGCGTGCGAGCTGGAGAGGCGACATGCTGACTCAATGCGACCCAAGAAATTCAAGATGACACCGTCAGCAACGAAAGTGATGGCGATTGTATTTTGGAACAATAAGGGTATCATTCATGTCGATTTTCTGGAAGAACAACGAACCATAAATGTACTCTACTACTGTGACATTTTGAAGACGTCCTGAAGCAGGCACTAAGGAAAAAGCGACCAGGACTCCTTACCAGTGGTGCTAGACAATGCCAGACCACACGCTGCCCAGATCTCTCCCCTTGCGACCGTTTTAGACCATTGAGAGAGTTCTTGGGAGGGCAGAGGTTCGGCTCCAATGAGGAGGTGAAAAAGGCTGTCCTGACGTGGCTTCGACATCAGCCTGAAGATTTCTACAGAACCGGTATCCAGATGCTCTCAGAACGCTGAATGAAATGTGTAGAGAAGCAAGGAGAGTACTTTAAGAAATGTGTGCTTTTTTTTTGCAGTTTCCAGATTTTATAAAAAAATACAGTCCAGGTCAAATTTGACCGCCCCTCGTAATAAATACTTTCCGTTGTTTAGAGGATACCTTTGCGGTTGCGCAATACAAACGAGTTACTACTGAAACAAACCTCGTAATTAACTTACACAGAGTCTGACTCCACTCACCATTCCAACTTTAATAAAGACCTAAATTGGCAATTAATATTTTTTAATGTTTTAATTATAAGCTTTTGCAACAGCTTTTTAAAATGATTAGAACTGAGTTGTCGTTAACTTAGATGGTTTTTAAACCCTGTTTCCATACATGCGATTTCTTGTGCGATGCTACGACAGTCGGTTTTTAAGTCCAATGACTAGTTTACAGGGTCGGGACACATTAATATGACCACCTGCTAGTATCCGGAATATCCACCTTTGGCGGCAAGCACAGCAGCTAGTCGACGTGGTAGAGAGTCAGTAAGTCCTCGGAAGGTGGTTGCAGGTATCTGGGACCATTCGGCGATCAGTGCATCCCGTAATTTCATCACCGTGCGTGTTGGAGGGTCCAGCTTGAGGACATGGCGATCGAGATGGTCCCACAAATGTTCAATGGGGTTGAGGTCCGGGGAGTTTGGTGGCCATGGGAGTAGCTTAAATTCACCCTCATGCTCCTCGAACCAGTCGTGGACAATTTTAGCAGTATGGCAGGGAGCATTGTCCTGTTGAAAAGTACCATCACCCTGAGGAAACACTGTCGACATGAAGGTGTGTACCTGGTCTGCGACGCTCGTCAGGTAACGAACAGCATTCAGTGTACCCTCCAGCGGTATCAGTGGACTCAGACCATACCACGAAAACATCCCCCACCAGCCTGTCGTCTGCCAACGATGGTGTCGGGATGCCTGTTCTCAGATGCTTCCCGGCGAAATCTCCATCGCCCGTCCACTCTGTTCACCAGAAACCGCGACTCGTCAGAGAAGGCAAACCTTTGCCACTCGGCCGAGGTCCAATGGCGATAGTCCATTGCGAATTGGAGGCGTTTTCGGCGATGCACAGGCGTCAACATGGGTGCTGCTCCGGAGCCCCAACCTCAAGAGGGATTGTTGCACTGTCTTGGTGCTGACACACCCGGTGGCCCCACTGTTCATTTGCTTTGTCAGTTGCTCAACAGTGGCACGCCGATTGGTCTTGGCCAGGCGTCGTAACCGACGCCCGCCTCTAGGATCGATGGCCCGTGGGGCCCCACAGTTATCTCTTCGGTTGCTCGAAACTCTGGTTCGTCCAGTCGCGGTACACCTTCACAACGGCAGCCCTAGAGCGGTTCACAAAGGTGGCCGTTTCTGAAATGCTGCCCTCCTTGGCCCGATAGCCAATGATCATCCCCTTTTGTAGGTCCGACAGATCACTTGCTCTGCCCATGACGGCGCCATTTGCTGTGTTAACGGATGCTACTACACGTCTGCTGTTGTCAGCTGTTAATGATATGCAATGATTTTTCATCTGCATACGATTGGACGTTCCAACATGTTCGAGGAGAGGTGGTCATATTAATGTGTCCCGACTCTGTGTGCAATGCAATAGGCTTCAGGTCTTCAGGTATTAAGTTTGAACCTCCCAAGGCCTCTAGTTTTCTTAATCTGCACTGTATTGCCTTCACTTATGGAAATTTTGCGTTCGTCAAATCTTCAAAAGTATATCGATAATCACAGTACACGATCGGACCGAGTAAATAGCATGTATTGAAATCGGCTGTCGGTTCGAGTCAATGTTGTTAAAGCAATATTGCGAAAACGTTTTTAACTAGACATTAGGGTTTATTCATCTGTTGATTACAAGTACGCATTTCTTCGCGATAACATCATTGTGATTTTGTTGCAATGTGTACAAAGAAAAAAAAAGGGTGTTACTGATAATTTTTTGTAAAGAAAAAAAATGAAAAATCTTAGTCATTCGTAAGGCGCTGGATTCGTCAACGAAAGGAAGGATGGCAAAAAAAGTTCTCTCGACACTCTTCTGCTCACAAAACCAACAACCAACTCCCACATGTCACAGACCATGTTCAGGAGTGGCACAGGAAGGGCTAGGTCGTCCATGCGGAGCTCATTATCGCAGAGAAATGTATTTTCGATCTCATCCATACATTCCTGCTCGTTCTGTGCAAAACACGTCGTCGTTGAGAACATTTTATCCGAAGAACGAGGGGTGATCACATGAGTAGCGCATATAAGTGAGTTATCGTCAGAGCATAGAAAAAATCCCGCGTTATCAAGCATTGCAGGGGAATTATATACATAGGTTTTGGATGGCGCTCCGATAACAGTGGAGAAGAAGTTATCGTCTTCGTTGTTGGATGACGCTTGAGAAATGGTCGACGACCCTGAACTTACTGAATAACTGTTAATCTTCGATGAATCGTTTGTCCCCAAATAGCTGGACGTTTGTAAATGATTGACGACACTCAGATGCAAACGAGCCGCCATCGCCTTTATGATGAGCTGCATGAACGCTGGAGATCGGCTGAGTAGTGGTTCATCGTCCGCAAGTCCGATCAAGAAACGAGTTGATAGTTTATCAAAGTCTATAGCTGCTAGAAGGTTCGCAAAAATCTCCAGACGGTCTTCCTCGTCGTGCTTAATCCACTTCAAAATGGTTCGCATTTTGTCATCTTCGTCGACGGCTAAGAGCGGGTGCGATAAAATCAACCTCAAATTTGCAGAGGTTAACCTGAGAATATCTCTTGAATCTAAACTATCGTCGAAATTTTCGGCCAAATACTCTATAACATGAGTCTTGAGCTTCTGACATTTATACTTTTCAGCAAGTAGGATTGTGTCTGTGAAGTCGTTCGTCGAAATGCGGCTCATGAAACAGTCGCAGCAGTAGCCAACCAGTTTGTCCATCTTTAAATGGTAGGCAGCGTCCAGCAATTGTTTCAGCTTTTCAGAATCGTCCCTAAGATACGAAAGATTTCGAGAATACATGAACTCCAGGAGTATTTCCAGGGTCTCGGACTCTAACCAGTGAAGAGCAATTTTATTGGACTCATTCGATGCGTCGAATATTTCGCTAAATACAGCACTTTGGGCGGCCAGCACCACCTTGTGAACAGGGAACTCCTTTTCATTACATACGAGTACCACATCTGTGTATTTGTTTTCCTGTTTCATTTTGCAAAGGGAAGAAACAAATTCTTCAAGTTGCTCAACTTGAAGATTGCCTAATGGGGAACCCATGTTTGAGTCAAATTCTGCAAACACCAATGAAAAGTAAATTCTTAAGAGTTTTCATATTAATCAACAATGAAGCTTAAAATGTTAAACTATGCAACAATTTCGTGGCTGTTTTAAATAACGGATAGCTCTTTCGCTCGAAATACTGTGAAAATTAACTTTAATGACACAAACTGGTGTTAATTGTTAACTGAAACAAAATCCGGAAGAAAAAGTAAGTTGGATGACTTTGTTTCTGAGGTTCATCTACAGAGAGTTAAGGCAGCTAAAATTGAACGATTGTGAACTTCAGTTTCTCTTCGAGATACCGTTCCTTCACTATCTGTTGTAGTCAATGTGAAGCCCCTGTTTTGATAAGGGCCAACATCGCAGTTTCCATTGTAACAAAATTCTGCGAAGCATTGCAATTGGAACGCTTCCCTTAGGACTTTCAGCGTTGTAGGTCGACGGTCTCCAAACTCTATTTTAAGAAGTCCAAAGACAGAAGTTTAAGGGTGAGGCTTCCCGTTTCTTTTTCTACATAGCAGGCCAGTGAAGAACGTGAGATGTAGAGCCTCGGCGCCTTATCCGTGTGGATATGTACTCGAGCGTTTTTACCGTAAAGACGGGAAATTTCTTGATTGTATATTGGGTCCATTACTTTCTGCTGGAAAGAAACCAAGCTTACTTTAACATTGATATCCACTTTTTGCAATTTGAGCTTAACACGAGCACAACACACGAAGACAAACGTCTTTTACAAACATTTGCTGCCTTGGGCGCCTAGACGTATTTCCGCTTCCATAATAACTGCTCTTCCGGCGTTAGTTGTGACGAGAAGTCGCCATTATTGTCAGGGCTAATGCCAAGAACAAGAAAAAATCGCCATATTTAGATTATTGACTTGCCGGCTCGGTGGCTCCGTGTGCTGGGAGATGGTTTCAGTGCTCTCGAGATTCTCGAGTCGCGGGTTCGAATCCCGCCTGGCTTGGATGTTTGTACGATGGTTGGCGGTAGGGTTTTCTACATTTTTCGTTCTACAGTTTATTGACACAAAGGTAGGAGTTCAACATAGTCACCTCCCTAGTCAATGCAGTTGGTCCAGCGGTCCACAAGCTTGCGTATTCCTTCCAAGAAAGTGGTTTGCAGTTAGTGGCGAAGCCATTTTTGCACCGCTTCATGCACTTCTAGGTCTGTGGAAAATCGACGACCTCGCAAAACATCCTTGAGCGAACCAAACACATGAAAGTCTGAGGAAGCAAGATCTGGGCTGTAGGGAGGGTGTTCCAGTTCCTTTCACAACCTCCGACTAGAGAAATCGGATCACAGCTCGTTGTTCCTCCTTGGTGCAAACTGCCAACGGAGCAAATATATTTGCACTGTAAGAGCCGTAAGACAAATGACGCTGTCATGATCGCAGTCGTACTAACTTTTTTTTTCACACACGTGATCGACAACTTTGAAGGTGTGTTATGGCGAAAGCGTAGATTTTTGATTCCCGCTCGTATTTATTTTGTTCACAGTTGAGAATTTGAAGGCTGAAATAAAGAAATTTTAAAGAAGAAAACTATTGACGATATGAACTAGGTCGATTTCTATCTTCTGCTAATGGATAGAATTTCGTCTTTAACAATTTAACTTTTTTTTTTTTTTTTTTTTTTTTTTTTTTTTTTATAAAAATGTTAATTTTTTTTTTTTTTTTTTTTTTTTTTTTGTAGATTTTCATATAAAAATGTTTCATGATTCTTCCATCTTTTATTAACGTATTAACACCATTTTACGTTCATTTTCACACTATTACGGGATAAAAAAGCCATGATTTATAATAAACTAAAATCTAAGGGAGAGTTGCATAAGTTAGGAAAAGAACGATTTTTAATAAATTTAAATAATTCTTGGTGCTATTTAGTGCAGATTTCCTACGTCGAGGTACGTTTTATTCACTTCTAAGTAAAATGTGTGTCACCATTGTCTCGTGCCAACTCTCGGAATGTAGAAAGAAACCAACAAAGCACATCAAAAGAGAAAAAGATAACGTTGCCACAATAAAATGGTTGCATAATCTACAAAGGGTCATATGCAACATCGACTTGATCTGGATCCAGTGCTAAAATTGGACATGTGAGACCTGCAAAAATTGCATAAAATCAGTTTTATTTATTTTGCATGTATCAATTAAAAGCCAAGAGCTGATATTAAAAGTCAACATACGGTGCTTTTTCTCATTTTATTACAGTGGCTTGCTATCCCGTCTAATATATGGTCGACCTGCGAGTTAACTAATCAAGCACTTTTCGTTCGCACTGCATCCAAGGGAAATGACGGTTAGCAAAATTACGATAGATGCCATCATCATGGTGCAAAATGTTCGATATGTGTTCGTATACGTGGCGATACGTTTAGCCTTTCTCTAGTCTGAAATATTTTCTTTCGAAACGTATGTAAGAGCTTTGGTTTCCATACATCCGATTTCGCTTAGCCGCCATGTTTTATTGACCTACCACTCACTAAGAGTGAAGGCCTGTGTGTTCGTTTCCGGAAATCCAAAAAAATTTTTTTTTCTGAAACGAATTAAAATGATTCGAAAAGATGTGTTGAAATTTTTTTAAAAAAATTTCCGTATGTACGTATGCAACCAATTTTGTGCAGGCTCCTCCGAAAAGCCAAATATCAAAACCGAATAAAAGATACACATACTTAGAGGATACCTTATATTGTGCCTGGGCGAATTTTTATGTCAATTGGGTAAGGCTTTTTAGATATTATTTTTTTTTTAAATTAAAAAATAGCTCGTAACGTTTAAAGCAGCGAACTAAACTCAAACTCGACATGTACGGACTCCCCTAATTATGCGATAAATGACTTGTTCGGGTCTGATGAGCCGTTTTAGAGTTATTAGCAATGGGGGGGGGGCCCGGGGGGGGGGGGGGGGGGGGGAGGGTAAGAGTGTCGCTACCAAGTAGGGGGGGGAAGGC
>JAHWFO010030585.1:1549051-1564847 GCA_023313115.1 Rhysida immarginata | reverse complement strand
GACATATTTTTTTTTTTTTATAAAATTATTTTTCGTTCTTAAAGGCACCCTTAAGCTATGCATTGACGTATTTTTCACGGAAATGGGCTAAGCGTTTTTAGAAAAATTAATTTTTTTTCTAAAAAAATGAAGAAATGGCAGAAGTATTCTTTTCATCGGCCCAAATACAATAAAAACGACATGAACGGCCTCCTCTCATTGAGACGAACCTTTATTGAAATGAAACTGTTTGGTTACGAAGATCTATTTTGGAGTAATTAGGATTTTAAGGACCCCAACCGCGCCTTCCCCTCCCCCCAACAGAAAAAATATTCTTTTTGGAATCTGTTTTATGGCCTGGTAGTAGGCTTGTGCGAATCTACCATTCCACCATTACAATTAAGTTTCCTGTTACTTTGTGTTAACCGACATATAACGTCACTAACAGGGTTTTCTGCAACCGGGTCGCTATTTTCCTGTTTTTTGTTACTTAACCGAACTAAAAACTCGGTCTGGTAACCAATCCAGGCCGCACAGTTCTTCTTAATCAAGAGACAACCGTGGTTACTTAACCATGATCAAGGCGTAGCGCGAACATAGGCACCAGCCTTCATAAGATGTGACATTGTTGCAATTATAAAAAAAAATCATTTGATATTTTGTTCCCAAAATTTTTCCTATGATGTACAGGGTGAGTTTAAAGTCGCGCACATCAAAGTTTAACTGCTCGTAAAAGTACAAGTTTGAAAATTTAAGTGAAAGTAAAGTATCACAGAGATTAGTTGAAATGATGGCTTCCGTTTTCTTCTTATGGGGTTATCTGAAAAATGTGGTTTATGTGAATAGTCCACATGCGATTGCTGAACTGAAAACGAATATCACAACAGCCATTTCTAACATCAATACTGCCATGCTTCGTAGAGTCTCTCGAAATCTGTTAAAACGAACACGCTTTTGTATTCGCGAAAAAGGACGTCATTTCCAACAATTATTGTAACGCCTAAAAATAAAAGCCAACATTTCAACTAATCTCTGTGATACTTTACTTTCATTTAAATTCTCAAACTGGTTCCTTTACGGGCAGCTACACTTTGATGTGCGCGACTTTAACCTCGCCCTGTATTAATAGCTTGTGTTGGTGATTCATAAATTGCTGCAGTTTTTTTTTTTAATAAAATGTGGTTCTAAAAATATTTTCTTGAAAACGATACAACTTATGCAACTCTCCCCTACACCTAATTAATAATCTAAACTAGCTCCTTTATGTTAATTTCTACTCCAACCCCTTACGCAAGTCCAAACATATTACGTTTGGCCCTTTTTATAAGTAGATTGGACTAATCTTTGAAATTTTTACACAGTTTCCCTAAAAAGAGTATAGCAATAATCATTGCTTTCACATGCGCAAATAGACAAATACAACCCAGTTGCAAAAATATACGATCACCTGACTTCTTATGCTTAACCTTATTTTATTTTTAAGCTAGTAAAAAACATAAAAGTGCGAATCCAATTCTACATTTGTCTAGTGGGTTTTAGACTGTTAGAAGGTTCTAAGGAAAAAATTTCAAAGTTGTTACATGATTGAAATGGGTACAATAAATTAATAACCGATTAATTAATCCATGCGTTGCAAAATTATGCAATCGCCCTTTTACGTGTTACAAAAATTTCCGATCACCCCTTAAATAATATAGACAGGTTCTTTAAACTACTAGTTAATTTACATAACTATGAGCTTCACAATTCTTGAACTTGTATATGGATTTGTATACTGTGGAGAATTAGCTGGATATTTTCTTAATATCGAAAAAATCCAAGACAGATTTTTTAACTGCCAAAATGGGACGTGGTAAAATAACTAATGAAGAATTTCGCAATTTAGTGGTGCAGAAACTTTTGGAAAAACTTTCAACTCGTAAAATAGCTGCTGATTTAAAAAACTGTCAAAGTGTACTTACTTACTTGCTTACTTACTTTTCAAACCCGCTTTTCCGTTAGGGTCGCGGGGGCAGCAGCCCTATGGAAAATCTCCAGCGATCGCGATCTTCCGCCATCAGGTGCATGTCCTCCCTGGTAATAACCAAGCGACTCGAACCCAGATTCTCCATGTAGTCTAGCCACCTGGTTCTAGGCCGACCTCTTGGTCTCTTACCCACCGGCTTGGAAAATAACGCTCTAGGAAGACTAGTTTGCGGCATCCGTATCATGTGGCCATACCTGCGCAACTGAGATCTCTCAATGCGGAGAAGTAGCGGCTCAACACCTAAAGATTCCCTTATTGTGCTGCTGTACACTATCTAGTAGGGTAACACCTGCCATACCTCTCAAAAATCTCATTTCGGCCGCTTGTACCCGCGATCGCACTCTTTCGGTCATTACCCAAGCCTCATGACCATAGGTGAGAATGGGGACAAAGATAGATCTGAAGACGGAGAGCTTGGCTTTGTTACCCATTGAAGACTGTCAAAGTGTAGTGGTGGAAATAATCAAGTGGGCTAATGGGGTCTTCAATGGTCCTTGGAGAAATGGAGAACTGTCATCTTTGGTGTTGAGTCAACTTTACGGTTTGCTATGGTGAAGAAGGCGGAAAGGCCATCCGTAAGAAGACTGAAGCGTACGCTCCGGAATGTCTCATTAAAAGTATAAAATTCCCTGATTCAATAATGGTATGGGGCTGTATGAGTGCACAAGGTGTTGGGAAACTTAAAGTCATCAATAGAACGGTAAATGCATCTTCCTATCAAGATATCTTGGAAGAATGTTTACTCTCATCTTTACCGAAGCTAGGTAGAGATAGAAAAGCGGTTTTCCAACAAGATTGGTTGGTTTTCCAAGTTGGTTTGGTTGGTTTGATTTGTTTGGTATTAACGTCCTTTTCAACTGCCATGGTCATTTCAGAACGGCGTTATAGGGGCCGCAAATTTTGCCTGGCAAGGGTTCTTTAACGTGCAGCCGGCAAACGACTACACGGGACCAACGGCTTTACTTCCCTTCCGAAGGAAGTGCTTGATCTCAGGATTTCCCCCCCCCCCTAAAAAAATCCTCGTCGCCCTTGGCCGTGGTCGAACCCGCGTCCTCGGGCATCAGAGGCGATCACGCAGCCACCGAGGCCGATCCAACAAGATGGGGCAGTGCCACATCGAGCTCGGACAACAACGACATGGCTTCGTGTGAGAGACATCGACCTCCTGGAAAACTGGCCTTCGAACAATCCAGACCTTTCACCAATTGAGAATCTATGGAGAATTTTGAAACGAGCTGTCAACAAGAAGAAGCCCAGAACAAGAGAGGAATTGAAAAATGTAGTGGAAACTGAATGGGAGAAAATCCAGGTTGATGAATGTGATAAGCTAATTTCAAGCATTCCAAATCGTTTGCAGGCCGTTATTTCTGCTAAAGGTAGAAATTCCAAGTACTGATCGGAAATTTTTGTGACGCATGAAATATAGAGTTGGATTCGCTCTTTTATTTTTTTTTTACATACTTAAAAATAAAATAAGGTTAACATAAAAAGTCAGGTGATCGTATATTTTTACAACTGAGTTGTAATTTAAAGCCTTGATCAGATTAACAATATTAGTCCTACTAAGACGGCTTATGGATCTCGTGATTTGGTAAATAACATATAGATTTGTACACAAATTCGTGCTGAGTTATATTTCCTATTAATGTACTAATAAAACTGCATTCCCAGAAATGAAATACAAAATTTTCATTATACTGAAGCTATTAATGAGTAACCCGAGATTAAAAAAAAAGCCGAGTCATTTCGTTCTAATCCATTGAAGCAACATAAATGAAATATTACACTCTTAATTAACAAACTTAATGTTTACACGTTCATAGAAATATTCTCAAAATATCCCAAGCGATTTTACGAAACGTTTCATTCAAATAATTGCCAAACCCAAAGACTTGTAAATAAAAAAAAGCTTATAATTTATACGTTGTAATATACCTGAGGGGTCACAACATGAATTCAAATGGATCGGACAAAGGGGAGGGTAAAAAGGGACTAAAATGAAGGGGACTTCAGTCGAGCGACTTGTCCGTCTCGTCCTGAACCTTCAAATGTGAATTATTCTGAAGAGGAAAATATCTTTGAAAAGCTTCAACAATCCTGTTCCCTGTGCAACAATGTCGTCAATTTGGCTCGAGGGATTTAAATTTCTTATTTTGAGTTTGTTTTGTAGAAACAATTGTAGATATTTAAGTGAGGCAGGGTGTTAGAAAGATTATTCTATTGTCTGTTTCAATTTTTTTCTAATAAATCTGAGCGCTTCTTCTCTTTTATAGTAAAAAAAGGAAGGTGCAGTTGATTATGCATAGCGATCTAGTATTATAAGCGTAAGTTTCTAAAGATGAATTGCATTATACTCAGAAATAGTCACATTTTTTCAACAGTCGCACAAATCGGCTTCATTTTTCACCCGTGTCCAAACTTAAGCATAACCTCCTTAGACCCAAGCAATTTACAAAATAAAAAAAAGAAACTAGTAAAAAAACCTCAGGTTTCAAGCTAGTAAAAAAAAACTCTACTCCTAATATGAAAATCATAAAATCAGTCAGCATCAGTCTTGACATATACATTGAGTGGCCAGTTTATTAGGAACACCCCCCTAATACTGTGTTGCCCCTGACAGCTATAACAGCACGAATTCGCCGTGGCATGGATTTAATTAGCCGCTGGAAGCATTATTCCGTGATGTTTATGCATGCGGATGCAACAGCTGCTCCCAGTTGATACTTATTGGATGGTGGTGGATCCATGCCTCTTTGTAGAGCAGATCTTTGATGATCACAGGACGGGTCTAGTTGTAATCTGGACAACAGATTAACAACAGACTCTGAAACTGTCGTTCATGCATTCTCCAAATAGCAACATTAGCTGCTCATATCGGGTACGTTATAGGCACCTTTTTCTGTATATGCCTATAAAATGTTCAGATGCCTGGGGAGACTGGGGAGTTTAGGGACCACTAACATATTACAGTGCTCGCAACTGATATATTGCCAGTAAATAATATTTAGCATTTTTCGATCATTTGGTCAATTTTGGAGCGCGGTAACTAGTATGTCCAAAACACTGGGGACTTAATGACAGAATTCGAAGCTATTCATCATCCTACTCTAAACTCAGATTCTGATATATTTCGTTGGAGCCTGCGAGGAGCTAAAATTAATTGAACTATTAATTGCTACTGCATGCGCCTTTGAAACAACAATGGAGATGCAATTACACGAGTCTTTTGTGCATTAGAGGCGAGTAGAGATTCTATTGATTAGTTCGTAGTCACTTCTTTTCAAGCATGAATGCACAAAAAAACTAGGTTTAAAAGTGGAATGCTAGGAATGACATTGAATCGATCCAATACCTTTTCTCGTATCTACGACAAGCACTCTGCCACAAGTTAGCAGCAGGTATAATCATTAGAAAATAATAGCTTTTCGATATAAGAAACAATTTTCTTTATATAAAATGTTAACAGCTTTATTATTAACATTGGACTGAATTGCTGGCATCTAGAGAATGCCCATTTTGAAGCAATCGAAAATATCTTTTCCCGAAATGGTTGATGTTGGGAGATCCATACTGCATATCTTTATGAAGTAGAAAAATAATAAAATCGTGAGGCGTTTAAGGTATAATGGCATCTTTAAATGTGATACAAGTAGTTAAAAGCACTACGTATTAAGCACTGAGGTTTCTTTGCAGAACTTGATTCATTTATGATAGTGTCGAGCTGTCCACAATGGCTGAAAAATTGTAAAATGCTAAGCTATAAAGTACACGAAAATATTCATATGAGGCGTATTCAATAAGTAACAGACCGCGCAATTGGGTCAAAAATATTGACCGTGGTAGTTCAAGCAATTATCCCACTGTGATACCAGGCGCGAAATACCCTTCTCATAGAAGACCTTGCGTTGCTGTTTGAACCAATTCTGAAACGCCTCTTGCACTCCCCCATCTGGATGAAATCTGCGTCCACTACTGCGGATTGACTTTGATATTTTGGGAGGTGGTGATCCTGGGTGTTTCCATTGCAGACTTTGGCGCTTGGATTCAGATTCACAATGGTGGCACCAGCTCTTGTCCACCGTGACAATTCTTGACAAGAAAACCTCATCATAAAGATAGCGCTCCAAAAAGTCCAATGACATGGAAGGCTTCTTCTTCTGGTTCCAAATGATGAGGCACCCATTTCGCACGCATTTTGTGGTACGGTAATGTTTCCGTGATAATTGTGTGAACAGTTCCGACACTCACATCAACCTCTGCAGCGATATTAGACTGTGTCTTCCCTTGTGCCACTTTTCATCACATCCCCAGGCGCAACACCTACACCCTCCAGCGGCATATGCACGCATACAAGATCTTCACTATATATAAGGAGCGTTCAAAAAGAAACGAGCCGGAGGCCTAGGAGCAGAAACCAGTACCTGTATGTCAGAAGTATTGGCCCTGGCTGTTGAGGCACTTGTCCCACTGCAACACAAGGCGGACGACGACGTCAAGCAGTACGTGCGGAACTGGTTCACAACGCAGCCCCGGGAATTTTACGAGACAACTATTCACCGCCTTGTGTCGCAGTGGGACAAGTGCCTCAGCAGCCAGGGCCTATACTTCTGACATACAGGTACTGATTTCTGTTCCTAGGCCTCCGGCTCGTTTCTTTTTGAACGCTCCTTATAATTACAGGTGCCTTCCGTAAAATACGCCTGCAAGAACGTTTTACAATTGTCTGCCATGTTAACATCTCGAAGGCATACTTATCATGGCCGTTTATTTTAATCATGGCCTACTTTATAAATCAGGACCCATTTGCGTTTTGAAAAAATTCAGATTTTCTCACAGAGCAGGGAGCCACTCACAGGCTTGCATATCGCCACTGCAGATGCTGTCGTGCGAGCATATTCATGGTACACGTATGCTTTTTGTAGCCCTTTATTGTGTAAAATTAGCATCATAGATCTATTGTTGCGTTCCTCATTGCAATTCCTCAAAGGAAAAATCCCGAGGAGTTTAATTTCATTTATTTCAACCAAGTACGAAAAGAGTGTTTAGATGACATTCAAAAAGAAGATTGAGAAAGTGCTTTGAATGCTTTAATCCGATTTCAAGATCGAGATGGCTTGAGATAATATGAGGGGCGTTCAAATTAGATATGAACTTTATTTTGTATAAATTTCTTTGTTGGAAAAATCTAAACCTTCATTGTTGGGATGGCAACAAACACCTGTCATGTAAATGTAGTACGACTCATCCGGTTGCTATGACAATCGATTGTTTGTTTCAACAAAATGGCGGACAGCGATGTGTAGATCAAAGTGGAACAACGAATAATCATCAAGTTTCTCCACAGCGAAGTGTGAAAGCATTTGAAATACATCAAAGACTTCAAAGACAGTTTACAGAGTCATTTTTGTCTCGATCATCTGTCTTTGCTTTGTGCCAAAAGTTTGAAAGAGGGCGAGAATCTAGCGGCAATGAACCTCATAAGGCAAGGCCAGCAAATGCTGTCAATGATGGCATCATCGCAGAAACAAATGAGCTGATAAGGGACAACAGGGGGATTCATGTCCGAGATTTAGCTTCAATACTGAACATCAGCACTGGCAATGCGGAGACCATCATCCACGATAAGATGAAATTCAACAAGATCTGTGCCAGATGAGTCTCTAAGCATCTCTCCGAGGATCACAAAACCACCCTGGTGGAAATCTGTTCCATTCCAGCTATATGAGAGGGAAGGTGATAGCTTCTTAAGGCTTGTTGTGACCACCCAAGAGACATGGATTCATCATCATACTCTTGAAAGCAAGCGTGCGAGAAATACAAGATGACACCGTAGGTAACGAAAGTGATGGCGACTGTATTCTAGGGCATTAAGGGCATCTTCCAGAACGTCGAACCATAAATGCACCCTACTACTATGACATTTTGAGGACGTCCCTGAAGCCGGCACTAAGGAAAAAGCGAACAGGACTCCTTACCAGTGGGTGTTTGTTTTCTGCAAGACAATGCCAGACCATACACAACCAAACTGACTATGGACACACTGACGGAACTCAAATGGAACATACATACAGCCCGGATCTTTCCCCTTGCGACTATCACCTCTTTGGATCATGGAAGGAGTTCTTGGGAGAGTAGAGTGTCCAATAGGCAATGATAAAGGCTGTCCTGACGTGGTTTCGACATCAGCCTGAAGATTTCTACAGAACCGGTATCCAGATGCTCCCAGAACGCTGGAAAAATGTATAGAGAAGCAAGGAGAGTTCTTTGAGAAATAATTGGTGGGCAGGGTGTGTCTTTTTTGTAGTTTGGTCAAATTTGAACGCCCCTCGTATATCAAGTTTATGGGCCTTATATAGGCTAGTTTGGACTTTATTGTGTGAGCCACTCCACAACTACCAAAAACAAACTAATGAGTGTTCGTTCATCCTATTTAATGTCACACATTGCTAAAATTGAATGGTTTCTGTGTTGCTGTTTGCTTTCAAATCAAGCTCATCTGCTGCATAGTTGAATTTGTGAGCGCATAATACAAAGTACGCTAATGCATTTGGCAAAAACCATTACGGACAAAACGGACAGAGAAGAAAATATTTTCCTAAACTAAAGTAAAAAATATTTCCTAGAAAAGTTTTGAAATTATAATCATTTGTAAAAATGTAATTGTGAAAAAACATTAAATGAGTCATTCGTTTGGTATGTCGTTTATGAGAATCAGATATTTTTCTATCCAAAATATTTTTCAGGTTTTATCGAGTTTGTGTGGAAGTGACAGGGATTTTAAAGTTATGTTTCATTTACAGAAACATAATCTTATTTGAAAGAAGAAAACACCCGCTTTCGTTAAGAGTCGCACTTGCCAGCCGTACCATGTAAAGTAAAACATGCATGCGGAAGAACATCAACTTTTCTTTGGATGTAAAGTCCGTTCCAAATTGTACTCAAAATTTCGTAAACTAACATCAGAAATAAACCAAGGTTGTTAAAAAGAAGGTGGCCTCTATTGGCCAATTTCTCTCAAAAGCACTCGCATTGCCATCTGGGATTGTGACGTCACCTGGAAGGTTGGCAGCAGGCGATCCGCCCCTTTTATCATAACAAAGCTGAGATGGCTGGAGTTTCATGTGCTTTTGCTAATAATAAATACAATTATTTATTATTTTTAGTCCAATATTATAATATAGAGTGGATTTATTATATTTCCATACATTTATTCTTCTCATGGCAATAGATACGAGCAAAATTTCATTAAATGAGCAAACCCCCCACCCCTTCTTATAATGAAAAAGAGCACACTCGTAAAAAGCAGGAGAATTCCTGAGCAGGAGAGCTGCTCTTGATACGAGTGTTAAAACGCAAAAATCCAACAGATTTCACTACAAGAAAATCGAAAGTTAAGAGAAAATTTGAAACCTGAGAGAGAAGTTTAGAAAATAAAATATACACAAGACTCTTCGCTTTCATCTTCACCTCCTTCACTCGTACCAAGTAATTAAAACTGTTCAGTTTCTTCAGATTCATTTGAAGACTCTATAAACCACGTTGGGAAAAACGACGAGGTGGGATACGCTTTCACTCTCAAATTGTAATTTGAGCAAAACGAAAATAAAATTGGGTATGTAGGCATTACTTTTTTTTCTTCCTGTCATATTTTTACAACCATACAAGCAGTTAATGCTAAATGATTGAATGCTGTAAGAGGTTAATCGTTAAAGAATTGCTTTGACGAGGTGGCCTCGCTGTTGCAATATTTGCTTTTGTATTTCAGTGCTAAATGTATATAAATAGATCTTTTATTTGCAATCTCTGAATTTTAAACACATATTATTCCAATAAAATGTTTATATAAAACCTTGGCACGTTTTTCTTCATTTATATTGGTGATAAATAGTAGAAATAGTCTCGAAAATAGTTTTCTATGCGTTCGCCTGCTCCAAACCTTCCAGCTGACGTCGCACGTCAATAGCCAATGATCGTCGATCACTCCGATAGAGGCCACCTTCTCTTTATGAAGAACGGTCAGTGCTGCCCTCTATTAGTACTTTACTGCATATTTAGCTAGCACAGGGAGTGCTACATGTTTGCGGGCCCAGATTTATAAAGCAGGCTATGTTTTAATTCATAAAAAACTTTTCTGCCATAATTTATATAGATATAAACACAGTCTGTAGCCTTCTAACTTAAAAGGTTTCACTTCTGCTATCCTAGTTTGAAAATTTAGAAATAGCGTCTATTTATTAAGTCCATGAAATCTAAAAAATATTCTGAAAATTGAAATATAATTTACAGTAATTAAATTACAAAAATAATAATACAGTAATATACAGCTAAAGAAATTATGCTTCTAGACTGCAAGTAAGACTACTGAATAGAATTTTACAAAAGTACTTTTTCCTCCTAGAGGAATTGGCTTTATCATCTATAAGCCAAAATACTCTCAAGTTAAGAAGCAAAGCAACAACTCGCATTATGGGTTCACCTCAGAGTGGCCGAAGGGCAAACAGTAATCCCTCACAACCTTCGAGCTCACAACCAAGAAAACCCCCTTTTTCCTTATCCCCCACTCCAACCCCTTCAGAAATTTAAGAAACACCTCATATCTTTTTAAAAAAATATTTCGTATATAGGCCGCAAATTACCTCAACTTTTCACTATACTAAAAGAGACATGTCGGTACATGTAACGTACATCCAGACGATATGTAACAGTAAAACAGTAAAGACATCATAAAAGATCTTTTCCCCCAATTTTTAGAGTGGATTTTCCCAATCCTTTTCATTGGTAGATAAAATTAGAAAATTGGAAAGGGGAAAGCAGTTTTACTCTTTACTTGATTCATAGAAGAGGCTGTTGCCCTAACCACTCACTGAAGTAGTAAGTCTTTAAATTGCTCATTAATATGAGGATTTTTTTTTAAACTTTAAAATATATATTCATAAAGATTTTGATTCTGTTTTAATAAAAACATTAAAATATGTCTCTATTGATGAAGCGGTGTCCAAATTTATGGCTTAAATGTTTAGCATGATAAAAATTTATCATATTTTAAATTCATTTAAATATTTTAAAATTTAATTCAATCTAAAAACATTTTGAAATATTTATTAAAAGCTTAAAATTTCTATTATTATTTTTGGTATTTTTCCCCTCACTTAATATAATAATTAGATGTCAATTTAGGCGTAAAACTATAAATTGATGTGGAAATCTCTTAATAAATTTTCCAAAGAAATTAAAATATAAGATATAGGGATTAGGATTATGAATAAGATTTTCGTCGATGGAAATCAGAGAAATCATAGCTGAGGAAACTGTATAAGGTTATTGAAGTTCAATCAGAGGCTCTGCAATAATTATCAAGAACAGATGATACTCCCTTTCATCCATCCCTGAAATTATAAATCAGATTCGATGGTTAATATTTGGCACAAAAATACAATAAGATATGAGAATCGTTGATAAACTACGATGAAAAAAGAAACAGGAATAAGTTTTTAACTTTTGTATTTAAAATAAATTTAAAAAAAAACGTTTTCACAGGATATTCTTCCTTTATCCTTTAGTTATCTTATTTCTAGAGACGGACAATGTGGGATCGTTTAGTCATTCTCTTATGTTTTGTTAAAGTGCTTACAATATTCGAACTGAAAAATCGAAGATTGTAGTAACAATTTCATGAGGGATTTTGTTATTCCATAGTTATTACTAGGGTCCGTACGTTCATGCTCTAAAAACGTTATAAATGTGCAAGAAAATATGCACTGAAAATGTCAAAATATGCTCTGAAAATGTCAAAAAGCATACTGTAAAATGCTTGCAGGCAAAATTTTTAATTGGTACATTTTATTAGAACGTATTTGCATTTGCGTATACAACAAAAAATTGAGAAAGATTTTTATTCGTACATTTTTGTCTGTTTACATGTAGAACAGCTTTGTATTGTGAGAACGAGCGCTCCACATCACAAGACTGGATTGGATGCAATTTTGTTGGAGAATAATCTAGAGAACCAATTATCTCTCCGTTTGTTAACATATTTGAGATAAATTTCATTTCTCCAAATCCCTCATTTTTTTGCGTTATTTTTTGCCATTTTTCTTTTACTTTTTCCCAATTTTTCTATTCACATTATGGAAATGCAGTTGGAAGATCAACTTTTTGCTTCTCAAGTGCTATGATCGCATCCCATAAGCAAGTGAAATTAGGGTACACATAAGGTAGAGTGCACACATTCATCAGTTCACTCATCAGCACAAGTTGTTTGTGAAATGATTCACATACCGCACTATTCATGCCTCTTTTCACTTCATCCACTCAGTTTACAACACCTTCAAAATACAAGTGAATTGAAAGGACTGAAAAAAAAAACTCTAATAGGAACAAGGAATAAAAGAATTTGCTTTGATTCTTGAAGAACTTTATTGGATTAAAAAAAATAATAAATTTGCATTATATGCTCTTATTGATGAAATACGCATGCTGTGTATAAATGCATGAACATACGGACCCTAGTTATTACATAAGTTTTAAGAGAAAGCATTTTCTTTCGTAATTATTTATAATTATACTTGGTTCAAATTTGAAACGTCTTGTTCTTCGATTTTCAGTTCCTATTATTAAAAAAAAAGTCTTTAATTTCATGATATGGGTGATCTTTAACTCTGATGCTGTTCTCTTAAATAGTATTATTTAATTAACGAATCAAAGTTGAGTAATTCATATTCATTACATGGTTTTTTTACCGATTTATATCGAGATATTTTTAGAGCTAATGGTAATAGGGAGCTAGATGTTTTTTTTAGTGGATAAGGTATTTTTCATGAATGCTGACCATATCACTGTTGATATTATCAAATTTTTAAATACCTTTCTTTACTACACAAAGTTCTAGCTAGCATCTTAATTAAAAAGAATTTTTCTTCTCAATTTTCATACTAGATAATCAATATGAGTAATAAATTTTATATTATTATCATTTGTAAAATGTATAAAGAGATATCCACATCTATTTATCAATTTATATCGTTACACACAAATTTGCATCACTTATTTATTTATTTTTTTATCTTTATATTTAGGAAGTAAAAAAAACTTACCAAAAATAATAGTAAGAAATTAATAATCTTACACCTTAAACCGATGTAAAATACTTTATGTAAACCCATGTCAATTTTAATAACTTAAAAACACAGAAATAGTATTCTCATTTTGTTCCAGCTAAATTCCAACTTGATTCCAATGAAAGGCCATAAAATGAAATAAATTTTTAGGCTATTAATTTCTCCCTATTTCCATAAATCGAACACAGTTTCTGAAATCTTATTCACGCGAAATTTCGAATTATCTGCATATTCCATCAATTTATCCTTGACCAGCTCAATCCTCTTTCAAATCAAAAAAAGAAAAAAAAAACTTTCAATTCCCTTTCATTAATATTTCATTATCAAGAAGCAATTGCGCATTTAAATTTATTAAAATTCTTAATTCCTTTAATTAATATTAGTAATCTTAATAATAATATTAATCCTATTTCGACGCAAAGCGGAGCTCCGCTTCAACACTTTGATCATTAGTGAGCTCATTAAAGATTACAATGCTCCTGAAAGTAAAGAGAAATCCGAGCCTTTTAAATAAATATATTTTCCTTCCCAAAAAAAGCAATAATAATAGCGTTTTCATTAAAATAAAAGTGATTATTTAAATCAAATGCCTCTTATCTGGAAACGCCATCTAAACAATGGGAGAAAAGTCGAATTTTGAATGTTTCATGTTCGTGCTGAACACGAGACAATCGTCACTGTTTATTACTGTCTAAAACACTGAAGAAGCTATTAGTCAAGTTTTGATTTGAATTTTTTAATAGAAACCCTGTCAAGATGGCTTTCCCACCGATTGAGCAAAATATGTATAAGGCAAGTCAGAATATAACTAAAAGCGTATAAAATTCAAGAACCCCCCCGCCATCCATTTTTAAATAGCATAAACATTTGTAAAAATCATTTCAGATTCAAGAGCCTCTTTCCATGTTGTTTTCAACAATGACGCATATGTATCCTGCTAACGTAAGTCACATTAGCAATAATGATGGCTATAGTCATGAAACCGTTTAGATTATAATTACCAGGAGAAAGCTTACGGATAAATAATAAATAATTATATGGTTAATCTTCGGTATCTGCAGAACCGCACGATGACTGAATCCGCAAATTGAATTGTCGCGATTCCTGTAACCGGCCGGGGGGAAACCAACTGCCCCCTGTAACCAAATAGGTTGGGGTATATATCAGTTCGTTAGAGGCGGGGTCTGGGGGCACAGCCCCCCAGTCTTTAAAAAATAAATTCACTTAACTTGGTCGCATGATCGTTTGCGATTTGACTCGCGGTTGCGATTGTGCAGATACCGAAAATTTACCGATTATATTACGGATTTTATAATAAAAATTAATAAAACATTACACAACTTTTAATTATTGATCCTTTTTTCAACGAATATTACCTTGCGACGTTTCTATAGCGAAGAAGCGCAATCCGCCCCTTAAATAAGGAAATAATACACACTATACAAAACATCATTAAAAACAAATGAATATACAATAAACTAATTTCAATTTTTTACACAATCAATTCTAGTCTAAGCTTCATAAAAAATAAATTTAAATTCTAACACTCAATGAATGTTTTACATAAATTTAATTACTAAGCCGATCGTAACCTCAGCAAGAAATGGTCCACTTTTTATTTAATATCTTAAAGTAAATACAGAAAAATTAAATTTTGGGTTAAAGTTAATTAACCGTACATCGCGCGGGGTATATATCAGTTCATTAAAAAATGAATTCACTTTCCTTGGTCGCATGATCAGTCATGCAAACTTTGCAAGGTGAATATGTCTGTGAGCGGAATTGTTCGGCATTCCGATAGATAGCGCAGTTGTAGTAATCTTTTAAAATGGCGTTGTAAACGACTCTCCTTACAATAGACATCTCTACTGTAGCTTACTAAAGGCCTTAGAAATTTTTACATTAACATAATTTATCTTTAAAGTGCTCTAAGATACAGATAAGTTTTCAGGAAACTTCAGAAATGACCCACGCCTAATGTCTGAGTGACTATGACACGAAAATGGCCACTTTTATAGCGTTATAAAAACATTCTAATTATATATTATCTAGATCACATATTATGTCTTTTATACTCTTTGATTGATAATTCCATTTTCTTTTCGTTTCTGATGGGCGTGGGCTTTAAAATGATTTTCAGCGGCAAGAATTCAAAGTGGGCATTGGAAATTTAGCCTAGCATGAGATAAGCTTGTTGAGACCTTGCTTGCTCTTCCAAGCTTGTTAGTAAAGGGAAAAACACAAACATCCAGGTCCATGATGGTATTCAAACTCACGATTCAATCTATCTAAAGGGTGTCCCAAAATGAACTGACATTTTGAATTTCCCGCCATTTTTGCGTGGTACAACCAGAGCAGAGATTTTTATATGCTGTCATTATTAAACCTTGAGGTTAAATTATGCAAAACAACGCAATCGAACAAAGCGTAGAAATTATAAAAATTCATTTCAAAAATGGTGAAAATTTTACGAAAACTGTTCGCATCGAGGTGATGTGAATTGGCCGCCAAGATCATGTAACTTACACCGCTAGACTTCTTTCTCTGGGGTTATCTTGAGAATAAAGTGTACGTCAATAAACCACAAACTAATGAGGACCTCAAAGATGAAATTCGACACAACATTGCCGAAATTTCCCAGCAATAGTTTGTGTCAAAATATTATGGAAAATTT